>CM069905.1:157137084-157239584 GCA_036172215.1 Camellia granthamiana
ACTATCAATCCCCTCCATTCTATCTCCCAAAACAAACGGGCCTTAAGCCCTTATATTTTTTGCCTCACAAACCTTACTAAAGCACAAGGCCACCATCACATGTTCTGTCAAGCATCAAAATTTTTTTTTTTTTTAATATGTTAGTTTTTGCCAAATTGTTATTTTAGTATGTTATTTTAATTTTTTGATTATTTTAGGAGTCTTTTGAGAAGAGAGTAAAAGGCAATTTTTAACTTTTTACCTATTTTAGGTCACATCACCTCTCACATTTTTATCTATAAAAAGACAAAATAAACTAAAAAAGTTAAAAAATTAACTTTTTATCAACTTTTCAAAATATTTTTTAGTAGGATAAAATTTTGCATTTGGGAAGATGATTGCTTTTTTTGTAATTAGATATGATTTTTGTAAGAGAAAAAATAAAATGATTATGGATTTGATGTATTATTTTGTTTTATTAATTATTTGTCTATTTTGTTTTTTTTGTAAATTTTAACCCAAAAAATAAAAAAATGGCCTTTGTCAAACAAGGCTTATATATATATGTATATATATTTAAGGGGGAGTTACGGGCTGGACTTAATTCCTAAGAAGTCTTGATCTAAAATAATTTAATTCATATTTCATTTTTACCCCCTATATATATGTATATATATTTAAGGGGAGTTACGGTCTGGACTTAATTCCTAAGAAATCCTAATTTAAAATAATTTAATCCATATTTCATTTTTACCCTTTATATTTAGTTGAGTGATTTTACCCTTAACCCAAACACATGCCTATCTCTATTTCTCTCCTCTCTTTCTCTCTCTCCCCCCTATTTCTGTCACTGGCACACTATTTCCTCCTCATCCTTCATCACCAACCATCATTTCTTTCTCTTTTGTTGCCATCACCATTGCTCCTCTCCCATCATTCATCTGCTAGCTTCAATACTGTAATCCTCTATTATCGATCTACCATTTTCGACATTGTCGTTGCCACCATCTTCCTTCATCACCGGTTTGAGATGCAAAGTGTTCAATTAGTGCATTGAAAGGTGTTGATTTTCTACAGACGTGTAACTGATCTGATAAATTTGTTACTTAATTCAATGATAAATTTGTTGTGATGTCCCCACTCTCTTTCTCAAATCAAGTCTGCTATTTATAAATTTTTTAACAAATTCATCAATGATAAATTTATGGGGTACTTACGTTGTAATAACCCACATTCATATCTTAGTCATGTTCATGTGCATTTGCATGATTTCATCTTGTTAAGCTTGCATTTGTAGACTTAGACTTGTTTTGCCTAGGTAAAGGTTCTTTTCTTGTCTTGATGCTATCATGTTTTGCCTAAGTGTTGTATCCATGCTTTGTTCCTTCCTTGCTGTCTCAAGCCTAAGTCATGCCAAGCCTAGGTCATGTCAAGCCTAGGTCATGTTAAGCCTAAGTCATGCCAAGCCTAGGTCATGTCAAGCCTAGGTCATGTTAAGCCTAAGTCATGCCAAGCCTAGGTCATGTCAAGCCTAGGTCATGTTAAGCCTAAGTCATGCCAAGCCTAGGTCATGCCAAGCCTAGGTCATGTCAAGCCTAGGTCATGTCAAGCCTAGGTCATGTTAAGCCTAAGTCATGCCAAGCCTAGGTCATGCCAAGCCGAGGTCATCTTAAGCCTAGGACCATCTTGGAACCACCTTGGTTGACCTCCACCATCACCTAGGCATATTGGCCGAGATGTCATCATCTAGGCCGAGGTGTGCATCACCTAGGCCGAGATATGCATCATCTAGGCCAAGATGTTATCATCTAGGCATCCTAGATCCTTAATCCTTGCACCTAGTGATCTTGTTCTGGGACTGGAATGACCTAGACCGAGGTGTGGCACATCTAGGCCGAGGTGTGGCACAGCTTGGCCAAGTGTTATCCTTCCTAGCCGAGGTCATTGAGACCTTACTTGCCGAAGCCTGTGTCCTTAGCCGAGATCATTACTGGCCGGAGTGTTTGCTGTGAAGCTTGTTAGATACGCTTTGTCAGAACCTTGTCTTGTCAATCAGTCACCTTTTTGAGGAGGACCAACCCGGTAACGCCACGTGGCCGAGCTGAGTGTTAAGTCAGCCGTTAGAGAGAGGAACCTATCATTTGTTATATTTTGTTCTAAGGAAGAGAGAGAAGCTCTAGAAGAGGGAGAAGGAGTTCTTGGAGAGAGAGTAGACTTCCAAGCTTGATTCCTAGAGATCAAACCGTTAGATTCGTGTTCTAAGGTTAGATTCTTGATCTTCTCATGTTGTTCTTTATGATTATGTTATTGCATTGCATGATTGAATATGATTTGTAAGCCATGCATTGTTTTGAAGTTCGGTTTTAGAAAGAGAGAGTGGTATTCATGTGTTCTTCAAGAAAAGTCATGTTTTGATCCAAGAGTTTGCACCAAGATCCATGTTTTCATGTTTGTTTTCATATAATCTTCAAGTATGGGTACCCAGGTCTATGTTTTCGAACTCATAGCATGAAAACCCAGATTTTGAATAAAGGAATTATGATTTTAGCATTCATCTCATTCATGTTCTCCATGTTCATGTTCTTCATGTTCTTCATGGGTGGAAACCCAGATTTCCAGACTTCATTTCCCTAGGTGTGATCACCGAGACCACTTTTGCCTAGATCATACACCTAGGCCAAGCATCGTATCTCACCTTGGCCTATCTTGCATGATCACTTGCACCTTAGTTTATCTTGCACGCACACCTAGGCTAACCACTGCACACCTAGGCCGACCATGGTACACCCTTGCCGGCACCTTGTAGCACCTCGGCAGGCAGCTGCACACTGAAGCCTAGGTAACCACACCTCGGCCAAGAGGTGTGGGACCTCGGCCAAGACCTCCTGAGTTCACTCAGCTAGGTCATCTTTGCCTAGATCATTTATGTGCATCCATTCTAAGACCTGGTTGGTACCCAGCATGTTTTCCCTAGGTCATTTCCAGCATGTTCTGCCTAGGTCATTTCCAGCATGTTTTGCCTAGATCATTTGCATGCATGTTTTGCCTAGGTCATTTCCAGCATGTTTTCCCTAGGTCATTTCCAGCATGTTCTGCCTAGGTCATTTCCAGCATGTTTTCCCTAGGTCATTTCCAGCATGTTTTGCCTAGGTCATTTCCAGCATGTTTTGCCTAGATCATTTGCATGCATGTTTTGCCTAGGTCATTTCCAGCATGTTTTCCCTAGGTCATTTCCAGCATGTTCTGCCTAGGTCATTTCCAGCATGTTTTGCCTAGGTCATTTCCAGCATGTTTTGCCTAGATCATTTGCATGCATGTTTTGCCTAGGTCATTTCCAGCATGTTTTCCCTAGGTCATTTCCAGCATGTTTTCCCTAGGTCATTTCCAGCATGTTCTGCCTAGGTCATTTCCAGCATGTTTTGCCTAGGTCATTTCCAGCATGTTTTGCCTAGGTCATTTCCAGCATGTTTTGCCTAGATCATTTGCATGCATGTTTTGCCTAGGTCATTTCCAGCATGTTTTCCCTAGATCATTTGCATGCATGTGAAGCTTGTTTTTAAGAGTGCATTCAATAGACTTTGCCATGTGTTTGTAGGACTTGGACCTTTGCTTTGATCCCGACGTCCCAAGAATTAGGTGAGTGGTATTTTTAATAAAGCTATGTTATACGTTTTGATAAAGGCTTTGCTTTGCTTTGTTTTGAAAGTATTTGTTAAGCATGAATGACTACCCTTATTTTATGTATCAAGTATAAGCTTTGTTTTGGATGAAATTCTTGGAACCGTCCTTTTGTGTTAGGAGACGTTAAGCCCAAGTAACACCGTCCTTTCGTGTTAGGGGACGTTAAGCCCAAGTAACACCGTCCTTTCGTGTTAGGGGACGTTAAGCCCAAGTAACACCGTCCTTTCGTGTTAGGGGACGTTAAGCCCAAGTAACATAGTCCTTCCGTGCTAGGGGACTTTAAGCCCAGGTAGCACCGTCCTTTCGTGCTAAGGGACGTTAAGCCCAAGTAGCACCCTTGTTAAGATATCGGCCACCGACGGACTATGAACGGGTGTGCTCGATGCCGAGGTTATGCTTTTGTTTTGCTCGGAATGTCATCACCCCAAGTACATGTTTAGATACAAGTTATGCCAAGTACATGTTTTGAACAAGCTATGATATATGTATTGTTTTGACAAGACCTCGGGAATCATTCATTAAACCCTTTATTACTTGTACCATTCACTGAGTATCCAAGCTCACCCTCTCTATATGTATGTAGGTAACAAGCAAGAAGTCGGCTACGCCGAGATGTGTGTGTTTTGCAAGATGTTTTGGATTCGTGTTATGTCGGAAACCTTGAAGATTATGCTTCTTAGTTGCATTTCATGTATTTTGTAAATGTCGGCTTAAGAAGCCTTTTGATCAAGATGTAATATGTACTTTATTTTATTTGTATTCAAGTTGTAAGACTTTAATTGAGATGTATGCCATTTCATTTGACATATGCACAGCTCTTATGGACTAGTTAGATTTACATATATTGCTTCCGCACATATAAGCCCCATATATTATACTCTGATTGTGTGTGAACTTTGAAAGTTGGCCTTCGGTAATCTCGGATTACTGGCCATCACGGCACCATCCTACTAGGGGCGGTTTGGGGTCGTGACATACGTGTAGGTCCTAATAAATGGACTTATTGTCTAATAAGTCCCATGGAAAAAATTTGTCATAAAAAATCGTTACTAATTGTAAATTTTAGCGACAATTTATACAAATCATGACAAAAAAAGTCACTAATTGTTAATTTTTAGCGACATATATAAAAAATTGTCACAAAAAATTATTTTTAGTAACAATTTTATCAAGATTTATTTTCAATAGAACTTGATGGGTATTAAGTCTAACTATTATGACCTATTGATAGTTTACCCTAAATTTATCACTAATTAAACAAATTTATTACTGGTTTAAATAAATTTATCACTGATTTATCACTGGTTTAAATAAATTTATCACTAGTTTAAACAATACAGGGCTCCGAACTCGTCAATGTCGGCACAGTGATCTCCATTCGTGTCGATTTTCTTAATCTCTCTCAGATCCAACATTATCTCTCTCAAATCCAAGGGTCACAAAGACAGTTCTCATGTTCACCAACACCAAAAAATTCATCAATGGCTCTAGAACTCATCAATGTCAGCACATCACATCTCCATTCATGTCGATTTTCTTGATTTCTCTCTGATCTAACACCATTTTTCTCAAATCCAAGGGTCACAGAGGCAGTTCTCATGTATACTAATACCAATGAATTCATCAATGTCTTTAGCAGTATAACAGCAGGGGCAAAATTAAGATTAAAAAAATATAGCAAGACTTTTTGATGTATGAGATAAAAATTTAAGACTTAATGAGTAATAGATTCAATTATTGAGACCGATCGATACAAAAAATCCTATTTTTAATCGTTCGTTAATCGTCACAAAATCTTGCAAGTACCGTTCGGGTGGATGTTGGCACGCTTTTTAATCAAAGAAAGCGCATATGAGCCGATTCGAAGCCTGGCAAACCATTACAAAGCCCAATTGTATCCAAAATCATTTTGGAAAGGCCCAAATAGGGGCTCACTCACGCCCAACTGTGAGTTTGATAGACAGTCAGACGTTTGGTTTTATCCCAAGTAAACAACAAAAATATGAAATTGGCAAACATAACTGGAGTGATTGGATCGAAGGAAACTTTCATGTGAATTGGTCCCAGCCTCCATACGGTGGTCCCACCATGTGATCACATGATCATCTTCTACTCAGACCTCACATCCTTTCATGTTTTGTCATGGTTGCGATTGTATGACGAAGTTGTGAGCTATGATTTAAAAAAAAAATAAAAAATTTAAAATGTTAAAAGTCATGAAAAATTATCTAAAAATGGTATGTGGTATAGATTTAATGTTAATAAGAAGTGGGCCAAATATAGTTTATTGTGAGTACGTATTGTTGAAAAACCTTATGGAACTCATGTCTTGTGTAGCATATGAAGGAGGAAACAGCTGTGTTTGGACTTTTCTTGCATGCACAATGAGAAAATGGGTATGAGGGTTGGGATTAATTTGGTTTGCCTTCAAAGTTGTACCTCTATTTTTACCTAATAATGAATGTTGTTACTGCTGGGGGGCCATGTACTCACCGCTTTGTACTTATGGTTGGGGATGTAAGTGGTTTGGTTTGAATCTGGTTTGAAGAGTTCAGTATTGAATTGTTCCTTTCAGTTTCGGAGTCACCTTGCTTTGGGGGTGTTTATTGCACTGATGGTGATGCACACCACACGGGAATACCATATATATATATATAGATGAGTAAAATCAGAAAGCTAATGCTATGGATATTAAATTTTTTACTAAATAAATGATTAAATGTCTCACCTGAATAGAATATTAAATTTTCTACTAAATAAATGATTAAAATGTTGTTTGGAATGTTCTAAATAAGTGTACTTTTTAATTTTTTATGAAATATGGATTGTGTTTGAAGCAATGTGATAGAGAGGTGATGTGACTTAAATAAGATGATATAACTTAAATATGATAGTGACTTTTTGACTTTTTAACTTTTTTTGAAAATGCCAAACTTAACTTAAATATCTCACATAAATATGCGATATATCATATAACATATTTAATTATTTATTTAGTAAAAAATTGCAAACATATAACATTTTACGAACCAGAGAGAGATGGACCCGTGAACTTTAAATTTTGATTGTCTATTGCGACCACCCGTGACTCACTAACCGCCATATTAACTCTTCCATGCTATACTTACTGAGCTACTAATCACCCGCCCAACACACACTCACCCACACACACACACTCACTCACTCACTCTCTCTCTCTCTCTCTCTCTCTCAGAGTATGGGGGCGTTTGGAAAGGGATTGGATTCACTACAAAAAAAAATTAAAGTTTTAGAAACTAAAATTTAAAAATAAAATTATTTTTTAGACACTAAATATTTTTATTTCGAAAAGTCTCGTTATTATATTTGTAGTAACAAAAATTAGATATTAGTTATGAATTATTATCTTTTTGGGATCAAATTTTTTGACTTAAAAAATAAATCATTTTGAGACCAAATTATTTTGTTTCTAAAAGTTTATTTATTAGTGATATTTTCAAAATTTTATCGCTAAGAGCCTTATTTTGGACTTTTTGGGACGACCTTTTAGTGACTATCCTCATGACGCTAGAAATTAGTCCCTAAATATCTTTTATAACAAAAATTTCACTTTTAAAGACCAAAATATTTAGTTTCTAAAACTTTTATTTATTGTAGTGATTAAAATAATCCATTAAAAGATAAAACAAGTTAAAATAATTAATAAGATAAAATTTTTATATTCAATTCATAATTATTTCACTTTTTCTCTAACAATTATCAAATTAACTAAAAAAAAAATCAACAAACTTCTTAAACACAACTATTTTAATCAAACTAAATAGCTAAAAGATTAAATAATTACCTAAAATAACCGACTTTCCAAACAAGGCGTATGTATAATCATCACTTTTTACTTGTACACCCATCATTCTTTTTTTTTAAAATTAAATATAAATTTGTATAGATATTGGGTTTGGGATCAGACTACTGTTTTTATTCACACGAAAGGCAAACATCTCTGTTACGGTATCATATCATCTATATATATATATATGTAGCTTTTGCTTTTCTGATTTTTCAGTACTCGGTTGCTTCGTTTCATTGGTCAGTGTGTGTGAACTGTGAAACCTCTTAGCATTGTGTCCTGCACATTCTCGTAAGGCTTCTTCACGTGAGACATTAGTGTACATATTTGTTTGCTACAACTTAGATGATTTATTGATGATTTTTTTAATTTAAATTTTGTATAATTTATGTTTAATAACTTCAATTTAAAAAATTGATTATCCTAAACATGTTTTAAATTCTCTATGTAAATTATCAACTTTCAATTTACAAATTAGGAAACATTGTGCATGAAGAATATACGAGATATGTCTAAAAAATAAACATAAAAATAGTAAGTTTCACCATACTAACCAATAAAATATCAAATCTAAGTTGGATAGCCACATGTAACCATGATTACTAAATATTTTTTCAAGAATTACACATACTAGACTAGTTTTTCTTTTGGAATGTGTGTTAAAGTTTTGTGAATACAAATCAGTGTATTTGGTTTTAATTTTTTAAAAATTGAGTTTTTTATTTTTTGTATTTTTTTGTTTTTAGTGAATATTTTTAAAATTTTAAACAATTTTTTTTTTTTTTTTTTACTTTTTTAGATATACCTTACTTAGATATATCTAAAAAATAAAATATTTGTAAAAAAATATTTTAAAAAATCAATAGATATACAAGAATATGAAAATATACTGAATTCTTATATTTTTTTTAATATTTTTGATACTTGGTGAATTTTTTAAAGATTTTTTTCACAAATATTATAACTTTAAGTGTATTTATGTTAGGTGTATTTAAAAATTAAAAAAATTACTTAGAATATTTAAAAAATTCACTTAAAAAAAAAGAATAAAAAAATTTAATTTTTTGAAAAATAAATCTTAGAAGTCCAAACCAAATAAGCTGAATATTATTATCTTATATATATATAGTATTTATTTAGCTTGCCTTGAGAGTGAGTCCGTGAGTTGAGTGCTAACTTTCATAAAAATAAAAGTTAGTAATTATTTTGGAGTACTTGGTGAATTTGTTTGACACAGACAAAAGTCTAGTTGTGTAGGAGAGAGCATATACCAGCTGGGCAAAAAGCAACAGCTTCAACTTTGTATTTTTTTGAAATTTATGACTTTTAGCAACTTGGAAGTAGTGTTTCTTGAGCTAGTGAATCATATTTACAGCTTTTGGACTACCATTTTGATACAACTTGCGTGGAATAGATAAATCGTAGCATTGATATATTAAGCCATCTTATCATCTCATTGAATGTGATATTTCTGATCACCGATGAGCAAATTACAATTCAGATATCCCTTTAAATAATATTGTAGCTCTCATGGTCGCGCGCAGATCAGATTGTCAATGCCATCCGTAGGCCAGATTGCCATGTTGCCAAGGCCGCACGCAAGCCAGACCGTCAATGCTGCCCACAGGCCAGGCTAACATGCTGCCAAGGCCGCGGGCCAGCCAAGGTCGCCCACAAGTCAAGTTGCCAGGTTGCCGAGGCCGCGGGCAGGCCAGGCAAACCATCAAATAAAAAAGATGAGTCAACATTTTTTGTTTCTAAAAATTTTCGCTATGTGATTGATTTGCAATACCATGTGATACTGAATAATGTCAATCAAGAAATAAAATTAAATCATATCTAGAAAATTATATCATTTTAATATTGTCTATGTAGTGTTTCTAATCAACGAAAAATTATAACAAAGTGAAGTCAATTTGTCTCATAAAATTTTTTGTTACATGATTAACTTTTTAAGAAACACTATGGTCAACATCCTTTAAAAGGTGTGCAAAAAAATTACATAATTTTATATTTTTTGAGTCATAATTAAAGATAAATAAAAATGTTATAACCAAACACAGTATGAGACATAACTAAAGAATTCATGAGTCATAACTAAAATAATATCATAAATAAAAAATAAAATAACATAACTAAATATGCATATGGTGCACCTTTTCAAATAATGTGTTTGTGGAATTTCTTTTGATTTTTTTCTCTCTTTAAAGTTTTTGAGTTGTCAAAAGAGTGTTAGAAGTATGAATTAGAGAATTTGAATACTTATATACTCTTTATGATAGGTATTTAATAAAGAATATCAAATTTACTCTTTATGATAGGTATTTAATAAAGAATATCAAATTTACTAGTTAGTACAAGTGATGCTGAGATTGGTGTCAACAGAATCCTAAGAATATAAAGATGGAATTATCAGAGGTGAGAATTTTAGGTAGCGTTTGATTTAATTTTAGAATTATAATTTGAGAATGAGATTGTATTTTAAATTTGTGAGTTATTAAATCATGATTTGAAAAGAAAAAATTTATTTGGTTATGAGTTTTGAATTGAATTTGAATTTTTTTAAATGAGTTTTGAAATAAAACAAGTTGTTTGGTTATGAGTATTGAAAAGAGTTTTCAAAACTTAATTCAAAAACTTATAATTCATAACCAAACACACAATTTAAAACTCCATTAAAATTTCTATTCTAAGCTCATAATCAAACTCTTTTTAAAATTCAATTTAAAAAGATAATTATTGAAAAAAATAAATTTTTTATTAAAAAAATTCTGAAAATATATTTTTATTTAAAATATTAAAAAATATATATTATTTTTTGTTAAAAAAATATTTAGCTAGTGCTTTAAAGTTAGTTTTGATTGTATATTTGATTGGAAATTTTTTTTAATTGTTTTGTTTAAAAATATATATTTTTTATTTTTTTAAATATTACTGTGACAAATTATTTTTTATTTAATTTTTTTTTGTGAATTTTAAATAAATGGTCAAATAATTTGTCTTTTTGGTTTAAAAAAATAATTTCTATATTTAAAAAATATTAAAAATAAATATAATTTTTTTTTCAAATAATAGGTGGCAATTGTCAAAAAAAAAAAAAAAAGGAGCATTGTTTCAGTCAATTGGCTAGACGTCCGAGAGGATGTCCAACCGGACAACCGGGTAGACCCAAAAATTCAAAAAATTTCTGATTACCAAACATGTTTTTAAATGTGTTTTGAAATTTAATTTAAAATCATATTTTTAAAGTTATAATCAAACATAAGATTGGAATATGAGGATGAAATCATGATTTGAGGAATTGTCTTTTGTGTGACTGAAATGGATGATCTATCTATCTATCTATCTATCTATTACAGGTGATGTGGACAGTGACTCCATTCGTGTTATCTTGTTTTACGTAAACAAGGATGGTTTGGAAAGAATTTTTTTAGTATGATTTTTTAATTTTTTAATTAATTTAATTTGGTTAAAGTTGTTTTGTTTGAATTTTTTTTAAAAATTTTTTATGTAAGAAAAAATAAAATAATTATAATTTAGATATGATATTTTATTTTGTTAACTTATTTAATTTATTTAATTTTATTTTTGTACTTTTTTAATCCTAATCTAAATCAAATTCACTTGTCAAATGAGGACTAAATTGCATGATAATTCACGTTACTCTACAAATTGGAATCTCAAAATAAATAATAATAATAATAATAATAAATAAAATTAAAATTAAAAAAGGAAGAAAAATGAAATTTTATATAAAAATATAGTAATATATTATTCATGCTATGTACGGGTATAAATAAATAATAAAAAATTATTTATCTTTTAATGAATGCTCATATTGTTAGCAATACCCATATCTAATTATCTCTTTATGATATGTGTGATCTTAAGAAGGCACTTAATTGTCAATGTGAATTTATCTGCCTGTATTGTAATTTAAATACTAATTCGCTAATATTTATCTTGTGCAAAAAAAATTTAAAATTTTTTTTCAAAAATTTTAAAAAAATTAAAAATTAAAAATTAAAAATAATGATGTGATAAAAAAGAATTTTGATCACATTTATTTTTGTGTTTATGTTTGTAATAAGGGTAAATTACACCGACACCCAATGAGTTTTGGTCCAATTACATTCCATCCTTTGACGTTGTAGAAATTACATTTTCACCCTTGTGGTTAATAGTCTCATTTCGCAAACCTCCTACTTATATAAAAGACAATAACTCCTAGTAAAAAAATAGAAAAAATTATATTGGAAAAAAAAAAAAGTACAACAAAGGAAAAAAAGAAAAAAAAATAGAGGAAGTAAAGCAAAATAAGAAAAGATAGAGTGCATGAGTTCAATGTCTTAATTTTGTCTAAATAATTACAATGACAGGGGAATTAATGTAATTTTCCAAACGTCAAGAAATGATATGTGTTAAACCCAAATATCAAAGGATGTAAGTGTAATTTACACTTGTAATAATGTTGAGATGATCATATTTTGACATAAATTTTTGTTAATACAACTAATTTAAAAGTATATTCTATATTCATAGATGAATCGACAAAATGTCATTTTCTATAATGATAATTATTTATGACGTTTAATTTTTAAATTTTTTTATTATTTTTAACATTATTGCAAAGCCCTCTCCTTTGTGGATAGACTCCTCTCCATATCTCTTCATACTTCTCTTGTGGGCTCTAATCCAGACTTGTACCGATAATCCGAATCGTCTATGTTGCACATTTCGTTATCGACAATGCTAGGTGGCCTGAAAAAACATGACTTGAATGGTTCGAAACATCCAAAACGACGTTGTTTTGACACATTCGAGCCATAAAAATTCGGGCTACCAAACATTTTCCTATTGTTATGAAGGTCATTCATACAAAAAATAAGTTTAATCGCAAAATTATAAACACAAGAATTGAAAAAATTTATTTTATAAAATGAATGGTTGAAATTGACAATCACATTTGTTATTTATCTTGTAAAATAAAACGCCATTTTTTTTCTTAAGTTTATAATTTTTTGATAAAATTTATTTTTTATATGAATAATCTTTATTATAAAATTTATAAAATAGACGGTTCAAACCATTAATATGAAACTAAATTAAAACAAAAAGAATATAAAGAAATATGAGGAGATAAAAGTACGAAAGGAGTGTCACTAGCTCCGTCAATATTAGTAATGTCTCCAATCTTTCTCGTATGACATGAAATTATTGACTTGACATTAATTATTCCAATATATTAATCACAAAATAATTTTGCTTTCAAAATGAGGACTCTATCACGTTCATGCATTGTGTGATGTGAAATTGTGTCTTCCAACAAAACAACATGATCAATCAAAAACAGTAAGCCCCGTTTGGGAAGTGCGTTGATTTAAATTTTTTTTTTATATTATTTTAGCCTGGATTAAAAAGCTTAATTTGAGAAGGGTTTTTTGATTTTTTGACTTTTTAGACTTTTTTTTTGTGAAAAAATAATATAATGATTATGGGTTGAATGTGATGTTTTGTTTATTGTAATTAAAATAACCTATTTTATCTTTTGTGACTATTTTAATCACAAACCAACTTGCCAAACAACACCTTAACTTTTACTTGTTAATAATGCCCAAGACATACACAAATTAGTTTATAAACTCTGATTGACAATCTCTGAATAACCGTTTTTTGGTTTAAAAAGACAGATATATAAAGTTTGAGAATATCTACAGATCTTTGTAAAGACGATTTTAACTTTAATATTTTGAGAAACTTCACGGTGGTGCTTTGGTTATGTTAAGGCTCCATAATATTATAAGAATTATATTATAATGTCTCACAAAAAAAAAGGAAAAAAAAAAGAAGTTTGAGAAGACTTACAAAACTTTCTTTACAATAAAAAAAAAAAAAGTTATTTTTTCAAGCAATTACCAACTCATCAGCTTTTTAAAATTATTAAAAAAGCAAAAAGCAAAAAGCAAAAAAAAAATATATATATATATAAATAATTGTCAAGCTCCACTCAAATAGAGTGATATACAAAATTAAAACTTATATAAATTTTTTATACAAAATAAAATACAATTTAATATGGACTTTTCATTTTAAAATAAAATAATCATAATCATAAGTTTTATTTGTAAAAATGACATTGTCATATTATTTTTATAATTTTTTTTTTTTTGTATAAATATTTTATGTTGAGTTTTCCTTTAACTAAATGCCAACACTTAGGTTCTGTTTGGTACGCGGTATTGTCAACATGTCAATTGACATAAAAGGCATCTCACATCTCTAGTACTAATGCCATAGAAGCATTATCATGGAAACAAATCGCAACACGAAGTCCCTACAATTTTATTTATTTAATAACATCTTAAATACATTTTTAATGACTTCAGAACAATCCATACAAGAATTAACAAAATCTATAAAAGTGCTCAAACAACCACTTTTTACTATGCTAATTTTGATCTCAAAAACAAAAGATGATAATAATAAATTAAAAGATTGTATACTAAAATCTACGAGAAAAGTTAAATACTCATAATTTATATTAGAATTTTATCTTAAAAAGCTAATATGTGACCTATATTCAATTTTACACTTGGAACAAATTTGGATCACATATTAAAATTTTAAAATAAATTTCTATAAAAATTTCTGAATATGTAACATTTCTGCAATTCAAATTCTATAGCTATACTTGCAGGAATAGATGAATGTCACTGGATATTAACCCAAATACCCTCACTGGGTATTTCTTGATGGACCACAAATAATAGAAAGTACCCAGATGGTGCAAGATTACCCGAACCCGGTGTCATGACCCGAACTTCATAAGTAGATTGTCCTAGCGTTGTCACATTCCCTCCACCTAACACCAGGAGTCTCTGGTTCATGGAAAATGAGTGTGTATTAAATGATGGTGCTACCATTGTCACCGACAGCATATTTCCATTTACTGTACCCGTTACCGTAAACCAAACCGCCATCTGTTGGCCATACCCGAGCTTAGTCTGAGAAACGGGTTGAACAATTTTCGGACGCAAATTCGCGAATTCGGAATCTAAATACGATGGTGAAAAGGACTCCAAGCTTAATTCTGTAGGAAAAAGAACTCCAGTAAAATTATAATAGATATGTGGATTGCTACCGCCAACGAGAATCCGACCATCACGGAGCAAAATTGCAGAGGAATGGTACATCCGGGGAGTGGTACTCGGGTTTTGAATCTCAAACCGAGACTCAATTAAATTATCGGGTTTGTAAATAACCGGATTTAAAACTGGGTTCCTGCCATATTCCCACCCGGCAGTTCCCGCGGACCCACCATTAATAACCAAAACGTTGCCGTTTGGAAGCAAGAGCATGTCACCCATGACCCGAGGCAGAGGCATGGACTCCATGACCCATTGCGGAGACGGGTCGGTTATTTTGATCCGGCCGCAAGTCTTCAAGGCTCCGAGAAAGTTTCCACTTCTAGCGCTGGTGTAGGCTCCTTTGGGTGCACCCCCACAAACCAAAACCTCAGCTTCAATCAGCGGACCTTGCAAGTCCTTCAATGGCAGAAGAACCGCCGACCCAGTACTCGGATAACACCGAGGATTGCTGTCTGGAATTTGCGGATATGTCTTTACAACAACATCATTGATATAATCGAACAAAATGGCTCGATTGTTGGCGAAAATAAACAAGTTTCCATCGACATTGAGGAACACAAATGGGTATAGATTGTTTTCCACCTTCGGATCACTAGTCTGAACCAGAAATGGCAAATTATAAGCCTTTTTCGCGGAGCTAGTTTTCGGGTAAAACTCGTAATTAAATTGTCGTCGACCTCCAATTATAATCTGACGGCCATCAGGCAATATCTGATTCGTGGCGTACCATCGTCGTTGGATCAACCCAGATTGAATTTCCTCCCAATCACAATTTCCATTCCCATTACATGGGTGATAAATTCTGACCACATGATCACCATCGTTGAAACCTCCAGTCTGAATCAGACGGCCATCGGGCATTAAGGCGCCCGAGGAGCACCATACGTCGGTGAGGACCATGAGGGGACGAATGCTGTTCGATGCGACGTCGTATTCGACGGAGTGAGCAGTGCAGTCGGTCTTCAATGCGGTGTCGTTTGGGTCGACTCGGCATTTGTCGTTGGGTAAGGAGATGTTGGAGCGGCCGAAGTCGGTGCGGTCGAAGATTACGACGCGGTCGTTGTTGAGGAGCTGCATGTGCATGGCGGCGATGCCAATGTTGGGCTTGAGAACGGCCCATTGGGCTCCGGCGGCTTGGGTCAGAGTCCGGCTACATGGGCCGCCGGCGAGCATGGCAATGTGCCAGAGGAAGAAGGAAAGAATCGAATTTGGACTCATCAGTGTTTTTCTTTTTGTCTTTCTTGTCTCTCTGGGCTTTGGAGAGAGAGAGAGAGAGAGAGAGAGAGAGAGAGAGATGAGTGAGAGAGTGTATGTGTACGTAATGTAATTTGTATAGAGAGAGGGGGGTGGGGGGTTGGGTGCTTTAAATCCTGTTTGGTTTGAAGATGCATGGAGAGAAGTTAAATTGAAAAATTATTTGGTGATGTTGGGGTGTTACGTGATACTATCTTTTACTAATTTTAAATTTTTATATTTTTTTATGTTTTTTTAATCACTTAATATAAATTTATAAATTTTATTTCTTTCACCAATTATAATGTCATTGAAGTATCACGAGATGGTAGTGTATCACAAACTAATAACTTCTCAATTATATTACCACACGCAAGAATATGCGTGGAAATTTATTTTTTATAATAGGATAAACTAGCATATCATTCGTGCTATGTACGAGATTAAATTTTTTTAAAAAAAATCATTCATAGTTATATCAAACATATTTTTAAATTGTTAGCATAAAATATATGTAATTTTAAAAAAAAATATTGACATTGCATAATTAAAGTAATAAAAATAAGAATTTATTACATTTGTTCGAAATTCACTGAATAAGTAAAACAAAAAATAATTAAAATTTAAATTGTTGTGGGCCTTCCATCAACATTCCTACATTGTCAACATGATAGTTAGTATTATAATTAATGAACAATACATATTTAACTTCAATCATATTAAAAAATAAAATTATAAATAAAATGAGATAATTTCAATCATACAAATCACAATTTTTTATTGCTAAATAATCATCATCAATAATTAAAAAAATCAATCACAAATTAAGTCAATTGATAATTAAAAAACACAATAATTTATTTTTTAAAAAACATAGTGAATTAAAAAGATCAATTACAATTTTTTTGGGTTAAAATATAATCTAATCATCATCAATAATTAGTACATTATGACCCTAATGAGTACAATCCATTTTGTTTTTCAAAAAACATAGTGAATTAAAAATCAAATCACAAATTAAGTGAATTGATAGTTAAAAAAACACAATATTTTTTTTTCAAAAATACAGTGAGTTAAAAAAATCAATTACAATTTTTTTTTCAAAATACAATCTAATCATTATCAATAATTGGTACTTTAAAAATCAAATCAGAAAAAAAATCAAATCAAATCACAAATATTTTTATGCTATCTAACTACAATCATATTTTTTTCATAAATAATTGTAAAGAAAACCAATTAAAACAGTAAATAAAAGATTAAATCACATTAAAAAAAAGAACTATTGAACAAACTACAATCACATCACATTTTTTCCATAATAAAATAAATAAATAAATGAAAAAAAGAATCATTGACTAACTACAATCACATTAAAAAAAAAAAGAACCATTGAATTAACTACAATCGCATTTTTTTCTTTGTGAGTGTTTATGTTTATCTAACTTTAATCATATTAAAAATAAAATTAAAATAGTAATAAAAAGATTAAATAACATTAAAAAAAAAACATTGAACTAACTACAACAATTATATTAAAAAAAAGAACCATTGAACAAACTACAATCACATCACATTTTTCCCATAATAAAATAAATAAATGAAAAAAAAAGAACTATTAAACTAACTACAATCACATTAAAAAAAAAAAGAATCATTCAACTAATTATAATCACATTTTTCTCTTTGTGAGGGTTTATATTTATCTAACTTCAATCATATTAAAAAATCAAAAATAAAATTAAATAGTAAATAAAAAGATTAAATAACATTAAAAAAAAAACATTTAACTAACTATAACAATCATATTAAAAAAAAGAGACATTGAACAAATTACAATCACATCACATTTTTCATATAATAAAATAAATAAATGAAAAAAAAGAACTATTAAACTAACTACAGTCACATTAAAAAGAAAGAATCATTCAACTAATTATAATCACATTTTTCTCTTTGTGAGGGTTTATATTTATCTAACTTCAATCATATTACAAAATCAAATTCTGATTTTTTATTCGTTAGACAAATCAAAAATATTTTTATTCGCTATCTAACTACAGTATTAAAACAGTGAACAAAAGGAAAAGTCAAGACGGAGAAAACAAAAAGAAGACTTACTGTTTGTATACGTGATCACTGAAGTTGAAAGTGTAGAGTGAGAAGTCAAGAAGGAGAAAACAAAAAAGAGATTCACTGTTTGCAATAGGTATGTGAAAAGTTAAAAAGAGTGTGTGTATTGGAGAAATTAAAAAGACTTGGAAGAATTTAATAAGTGCTATTTTTTTTTTTCAAAAAAAATCAAAAAAATTAAGAACTTAAGGTTAAGATATTGGAACTCCTACAAAACTTGTGGGTTAGAGATAGATATAAATAAATAGATAGATATAGATATTTATATTTGTTTTAAATTTTTTTTAATATACAAATTATTTGTTTTGGAAAAGGTATTGCAGTAATTATGAGAGAAGTGAAAAAGTCTTATGGGAACTACCACAAAACTTGTAGGCTAGAGATAGATATAAATAAATAGATAGATATAGATATAGATATAGATATAGATATTTATGTTTGTTTTAAATTTTATTTAATATACAAATTATTTGTTTTGGAAAAGGTACTGCAGTAATTATGAGAGAAGTCAAAAAATCTTGTGGGTTAAGAGAAGTTAATAAATGCTGAGGTTAATTTTTTTTTTTTAAAAAAATTAGAAAATTAAGATTGGCATATTGAAACTCCCACAGGCCTTGGGGGTTAAAACCCCCTTTTACTTAATATATAGTATAGATATATTTACAATTATCTATATATGTGAATTGCAATTTTTAAATGTCTAGTGTTATTATGAGGAATAATTATCATATGTGTTAGGACTTTTCAAGAAATTCATATGTGTTGGATTTCAAAGAATTTTTTTTATACTTGTTTTTAATGCATTAAAGTATTATTGTGAGGGTAAAATTTGGGAGTTGGAAGAAGATAATAAATGCTAAGGTTTTTTTAAAAAAAAAATCAAAAAATCAGGAAATTTAGATTGGGAGATTGGACCTCCCACAAGGCTTGGGGTTAAAAAAATCCCATTTTACTTAATATATAGTATAGATTACAAACACACTTTCTGAGATTTACTTAAATTATAAATTATTTTTTGTAATTCTAGAAATCATATTATGCCTTCTAAGATTTCTAATTTCATAACAAATAGGTTCTTTTATTACTAAATCATCAAGTTAATTAACATTTTTTAATAATGTTAAAATTTTATTTCAATTAATAATTCAAATAATTTTATTATTGTATAGGTGAACAGATAGAAATTTCACTTTTTCAATTAATTCTGTTAAATAAAAAATTCTGACAATGAGGTATTTGTAATTTTTCAAAACCACAAAGAACAATTCATATTTTAAACAAATCTCAAGAGGTGTATTTATAATTTACTTATTATAATATAAATGTTATACATGGATAATTTTTATAATAATATATATAGATATATATATATTTTTATACATATTATTTGGTAAATTGTACTGTCTAATCTAGTCATTTTTCGATACCATTTATAAAAAAATTATATGATTTGATAACAAGATTGAGCTTGTACCTCTTTGGTTGGCTTTAACCTTCGTTTGGCAATTATTTTAACCACAAAAAAAAATAAAATAAATAAATAATTAATTAATTAATTAAAAAATTAAAAAATCAATAAGAAAAAATATCACATTCAAATTATAATCATTTTATTTTTTTCTTACAAAAGTCAAAAAATCTATTCCAAACGAGATTTTTTAGTTCCAAGTTAAAAAAGTCAAAAAACTAACCCACATTCCAAACGAATAATAAATTGGCATGAGTTTGACTCCATTCTGCTATGCAAGTCTTGACTTAAATGGAGCTTGTGTTGAAAGATTGGTGCAAACTTTCAAGTTATAGACTCTCATCCGAAATAGACAACAGGATACCTTAGTGATCTCGATAAGGGCGTTGTTTTGAACCGGGAGAGGATGTGAGAATTTTCCTGTAACAAAAAAAATAAATGATTGAGCTTATAGTACTCATTTGGGGACTAAGAATTTTAGTTAAAAAATCAAAAAATCATTATAGGTTGTTACATCACTCTCTATTTTTCTGCACATCTTTTCGTAAAAAGTTAAAAAAAAATTCTCATAAAAACCGTGTAATTAAATTGAGACTGTGGCCTTATTTGAGAACATGTTTTTTTAGTAACTTTTTTAATTTTTGACTAAAATATGATATAAAAAAAATTAGTATGTTTGGAATGAATTTTTAATTTTTTATGAAAAGAAGTGCAAAAAGTAGAGAGAAAATAAAATTTTGACTTTTTTGTATAAGTTGTTAATTTTTTGATTAACTTTTTGAATTTTAAACTAAAAAGGGATGTTATCAAACTAGGCCTGAGTTTGATTGTTGCTTTTTTTTTTATATAGCAATTTTTACTTTTTTATTTTATTTTTTTAGGATAAAATTATTGTCAAAAAAAGTGTTTGACTAATGGTAGAAACAAATTTTTGAAAATTTTTGAAAATTTTATGTAATTTAATATATATTTTTTCAATTGTCAACTAAATACAAAAAAAAATGCCGTAATCTATTTGTGAAATAAATGAAAGAAAAGTGAATCAGAAAATTAAGGGTTGGTTTGGGATGTTCTAAAAAAGTATACTTTTTGATTTATTGGTTTATATGGGTTGAGTTTGGGTTGAATTTGATGTGATATGTTAGAGAGGTGATATGATTTGAATAAGATAATATGACTTAAATAAGATAATGACTTTTTAATATTTTATATTATTTAAATTATGCCAAACTTAACCTCAAAGGCCTGTAATAAGCCGTGCATGTATTATTGTTCATTATGTGAAAGAGTACTACTAGGGTCCTCTTTCTGCAGAAATGTACCCTATTATTTGCCTTCTAAGAATGCCAATCTCGTTTTCACCTCAGGATCATTGCTATTCTGGTCGTGACATTTGAAAAGAAATTTAAATATATATATATATATATAATTTAAATATATTTTATTTATAATTTATTTATTTATTTATTTATTTATTTTAATTTTTTTTAAAATTTTCAAACCAAACACAGCGTTAGTAAATTTGTTTGGGAAGTGGGTTTCTTTTTTAGCATTTTAGCTATTTTAGTTTGGGATTAAAAAGTTTCGTTTGGGATAAATTTTTTGACTTTTTAAACTTTTTGTAAAAAAAAATGTAATAATTATGGGTTAAATGTAATATTTATTTTATTACGGCGTTGTTGGCTTATTTTTCCGATGAAGGAAAATATCATAAATGCGAGCGTACCAATAAGGATTGAAAATCCTTATAGATTATATTCAAGCCAATTATCAAGCGATTGTGTTGACGGTTCTTTTGCCTTAATGAAGAGGATTTCAAAATTGCCAAGTGTAGAGAAAAGAAAAATTAACAAAAGAAGGAGAAAAACGGAAAAAAATGATTGAGTGAGCTATCGGGGTGATTGAGTGAACTATCCAAGTAACAATTACTTACCTCTACTCCTATGTTTTGAAAAAGAAATGCAAAAAATGCTTCGAAAAGAAAGTGTTAAAAATAAATGTTTCGAAAAGGAAGTGCATAAAATAAAATGCAGGAAATATAAATGACAAGAAAAATATAAATCAATTGTCTTTGATTTTGAGTTATCGCCTTTTTACAATGTAGCCATGAATTACTATTTATAGACAAATATTTGTAGGAAAAAACTACCTAATAACTACTCTATTCTTCCATCTCTTCCATTTCATACTCCATGATCTTCCATAACTTCCTTCACCTCCACTTCATACTCCATGTTCTCCACTTTGTTCTCCATCATCTTTTCACATTTCATAAATTCTCATAACCTCCAAATAAGTAGGAGAATACCACATGTCCTACAATTATATAAATAATAAATAATAATAAAATTACAAATTTATTGTGCCAATATTACCCACCGCGGCCCTTAGAAATGATGTTTACTTGAATTTTTAAAGAGCCGAATCAAGCACATGCCTAATCCAAGCAACAAAGTACTTTGAATAATATCAACAAAGTGTTTCGAATGATATAATAGCACCAATAAAGTGCTTCAAATGAGCATGAAATTATGACTAGATGTCTCGAATTATATATATATGCCTTGAAGGAATATTATATATGTGCTTCGAATCGGCATCAATTCTTTGAAGGAAATTAAACAATTTTGTGTTACTCGTACTTCAAACACTTAGAAAACTTGGAACCTTTTGAAGTAGGTTGATATTGCTTGCACTTAAAATCATTTAGAACTTCATATTTTTAAGGCAAAGCCAATGATTCACCTTAACAAGTTGTTACACATGCTAAATAACAAGCTCCGAATGTGGTATAAAGGATCAAAAATCCCCTTTTTATGGTCTAAGTGTCTATAAATGACCAAATTCATCATTCGAAGGTCTTGCGGAAAAGCTTCGAAAGATAACCCCATATTTTTAAGATAAAGCCAATGATTCACCTTAACAAGCTGTTACACATGCTATATAACCAGCTTCAAAAGTGGTATAGAGGACCAAAATCATCCTCTGAAGGTTGAAGGTACTGACAAAGGACGAATTACATCCTTCGAATATTCGGCAAAGCTTTGAAAGTTCACAACCACCAATATTGTTTCTTCGAAACTGTTGTTGATGCAAAATGGAGTGCTTCAAAGCTTACAAAATTATGGCAAAAGGGTTTTCGAAGAAACTTTTAGCCAGTATTGTGGTTACTCAAATTTTGTATGCTCTGGTTTACACATAATTAATGAAAATATTAATTTTATACTTCGAACCAATTATTAATTCTCCGAAGACACCAAAACTGTTGTTCTTTGAACTAACTTTTGTAGAATACTAGCTACATTTTCATGTAACAAATGGCTATAAAAATGTTTATCAGTAAAGCCACTAATTATCATGCCAAAAATAGGCATTATTTGACAATTAATTAATTGTCATTTTACATATATTTGAAGGGATGTACACATTTCGAAAGCTTTTTCGTCCCATGTTACATTTTGAAGGTGTTCATTGATGACAAAACCACCCTTCAAAAGTCACATATGTTAGTAAAGGATCAAAGTCGTCTTTCGAAAGTGCTGGCAACATCCCTTCGAACCAAATCCAAAGAGTTGGATTACTATGAAATTAGTTTGGCATTTTAATTAGCCATTAGTGGCTATAAAGTGATATTTCAATGAATACATATAACAGTATAGCCATTTATCCTTTGCAAATAGGTTTAATAACCCTTACATGTTCTTAATAACATGCTTCAAAGGTAACCACAAAACTAAATGGTGATGGTTTTATGGATCAACTAATAACCATATTTTTAGCCCAATATATTGTAATAATGAAATATTATTTATTAGTCATTCTATCAAAGTCAACATTTGATGTGATCCACAAATCCAAAAGTGATTTTGAACTACAAAAGTCACGGTATAGTGTGACCATGAAAATTCATACTTTTTGACACTTTGAAAAATGCCAAAAATTTTGAATTCATGAACAGTGGCTTGTTCATTATTCTTAACCATGTTTGGTTTAAAAACATGACTTTCGCCGAATTGATTTTCATAATTATTTGGCAAAGTGGGCTGTTTTTCCATGTTAGCCATTAATGGCTTATGAAAATCCCCCATAGGTATGTTATTTTCATGACTTGACTCTCTAAAAATTGATTTTTGAACTCTCCGAGCCATACACGGAACATCATTCTTAGCCAAATTTGGCTCAAGAACATGCTCTTTCGTTATGTTAATTTCATAATTTGGCCCTTTAAAAACATGCTTTTGAACCCCCCGAGCCATTGATGAAATCAACTCTTTGCTTTTGTTATTTTCAACCATGGAAATATTCTGAAAAAATTCACCAATTCCGGCCATTAAAGCCTCAGTTAAAAACTTGGTAGTGAGAGTTGATAACTCATCATTCCATTGGTGAATTTCCATATCAAGTTGATGAATTTCTCTAATTAAATGGTGTCTTTGTTCTTCCACCAAATAATATTGTAAGGGATAAAAGTTTATTTCATCAAGAAAATGGATATCTTCTTGAAGATCCAAAATTTTTTGTTTACGCCAAAAGATTTCATCTAGGCTATTTAGAATGGACGAATCCAATTTATTTTTCATTTTTTACTCTTGACATCCACTGGTCGTGCCAAAAATTGTTGGATTATTTTTCCTATAAAGGAAAATATCATAAATGCGAATGTGCCAGCAAAGATTGAAAAGTCCTTACAGATTAAATTCAAGCCAATTATCAAGCGATTGTGTTGACGGTTCTTTTGCCTCAATGAAGAGGACTTCAAAATTGCCAAGTGTAAAGAAAAGAAAAATTAACAGAAGAATGAGGGAAACAGAGAAAGATGATTGAGTGAACAATCGGGGTGATTGAGTGAACCATCCAAGTAATAATTACTTACCTCTACTTCTATGCTTTGAAAAGAAAGTGCATAAAATGCTTCAAAAATGAAGTGCTAAAAATAAATGCTTCGAAAAGGAAGTGCGGAAAATAAAATGCAAGAAATATAAATGACTAGAAAAATATAAATCAATTGTCTTTGATTTTGAGTTATCATTTTTTTACAATGTAGCCATGAATTGCTATTTGTAGACAAATATTTGTAGGAAAAAACTACCTAATAACTACCCTATTCTTCCATCTCCTCCATTTCATACTCCATGATCTTCCATAACTTCCTTCAACCTTCACTTGTTCTCCATCATCTTTCCACATTTCATAACTTCTCATAACCTCCAAATGAGTAGGAGAATGTCACATGTCCTGTAATTATATAAATAATAAATAATAAAAAAAATTACAGATTTATAGTGCCAACAAGCGCAAAACGTAACCTCACAACGCATGGAAAACTAGCAAGGCAACCATAAATTTGAACCGAAACATAGCTCGAGCCGGAGTAGAACCAAACTGGTATCGGAGAAGAGGCAAGGTTACACCGGAGAAGACAAACTTGCATCAGTCAGCCGCCGACAAAACCAAACCCACCCACATTGTAAATCAATTACAGCTACACGGCCGAACCAGTGCAATTGGCGATTCCACTCAGAGTCGAACGAACGCCACTCTCAGCATAGAAGCAGAGAGTGCACTCCATACTCAAACACAACCACAAGATCGGCGTAGACCCACCATGAAAGGTGATTCACACAACTCCTATAGCTAAACCCAAGTTTCAGTATACTTACATTATTTTACACTTCCACCATGACATCCAAACTTGACATCATCTGCAAGCAACCACCATTACGTCGACAGAATCGAACCAGGCAGTTAACTTCCACCGGCTATGACAACTGATGAACCAAAACATAACACATATTCATTCACTCAAACAGATGAAAGGCAATGGAACGGTGAACAACGGTGGTCGATGGCTCTTCCGAAGGTGAAACCGTCGACGAGCGAAGGGTGTGATGGCTCCAGAAGTGTCAACGGGAGCCGACGCTAGTGACAGAGAATAGAGAGAGACGATCGAAGAAGGTATGAGAGAAGAAGGAAGATGAGTGGTGGAGGTAGAGGTGGTGGTGGTGGACCTTGCGAGGTTTCTTCGCCCGCTGTTGTCACTACGGAAGAAAGTTTTGGTGCTCGGTCTCGACTTCTTCAAGGCAATGGCGCTGCTAGGGTTTTGAGAGAGAGAGATAGAGAAAGGTAGTGAGAGAGAAGCGTAAGAAGAAGCTAAAAGGGAAAGAGAAAGCAAAATGTCTATTGTGCCCTTGGAAACCAATCACATGTCATTAACGTGCAAATTTTCCGTCCAATTTTTTAACTTCCGTTTTCAATTGGACTAAAATGATACAAAATTCAAAATTTAAGGTCAAAATCGAGCAAATTGAAATTAGAGGAATCAAAATGACACAACGTATAAACTATAGAGACTATTTGCATAATTTGTCCAAAAAATTATTAATCTAACATTTAAAATCATTTCAGCACTCCCAAATTTATTGAAATGAAATTATCATTCCATTAAAATATTCATTTTCACATTTGATTAATCAAAAAATGTATTATAAAAAGTTATTATTCTCACATTTGATTTCATTCCATTAAAATATCCATTCTCACATTTGATTAATTAAATATATATATATATATATATATTATTAAAAAATATTATTCTAAATGAAAGCTAACAGCTAGGGGTTGCTATTTGCAGTCAAAACTTGTTTGTCAAGAAATTGGGGATTTTGGTTTGGGTGGCAATATTCCTGTTTGGTGGATTTACAAAGAAAAGGCTGATATATTCTTTTTTTTCTTTCTTTCTTTCTTGCTTTCGGTGCCTGCAAATCGCAATGCTCTCGCAAACTGTAAAGAGAAACTCCTGTTAGAATTGCCAACATCTATCCAAAGCATCTCTCATCTTTGAGTTTATTCTATATGCTTCTTTCACATTTATAAGTAGATGACTGGAAAGAAAAAGAAGAGTACAATCACAAAAATTCAATAAATAAAAACAAATTTTAATGTTGTGTTTGGTTGGGGGATTTGATGAGGGATTTGGAAAGCAAAATAAAAAAGGTCAATGAAATGTGAATAAAATATACTTATATTTTATCTAATTTCAGACACCTTTTCCATTTCCCTTTTTAAATTCCTCTTCAAATCTCTCAACCAAACACAGCGTAAGACTCAATTTAAATGGAAGAGAATGAGGGATTTGATGAGGGATTTGGACAGCAAAATAAAAAAGGTCGATGAAATGTGAATAAAATATACTTATATTTCACCTAATTTTATACACTTTTTCATTTCCCTTTCTAAAATTTCTCTCCAAATCCCTCAACCAAACACATCGTAAGACTTAATTGAAATGGAAGAGAATGAGAATGTGAATGTGATTCTGAAATTTAATAATACTATTATTTATAAAGTGTTTTTCATATGCATGTGTTCATTTTCACTCAAAGCACTCTAATGTTTTTAAATATGCATGCATCTATATGTTGGAAAATGCTACAAAAACTAGATAATTCTTGTAAATTTATTTCACTCACTAATATGATGACAAGTAGTAAGAAATTTTAGAATTTGTAATAATACCCACCACAATTATGCCACATTAAAAATAAAATAAATTAAAATTACAAGGATTATTAATTTATATACCACTACTCTTGTTTATGTTTCTTGCATACATTCTCATGACAATTCTTGTTGTTTTTTTTTTTTTTTAAATCATGTGATCTCTTCCAACCCCCACAACACTGAACTTGAAATTGTGACCCCATGATATCATTATCAATTTAGGGGCCAACGTTCCTTGTTTGATTATAAAAGTCTTGAAGCTCACAGCTCAGCCATTTTGACAAAAAAAACTCAACACACATATAGAGATATCATTTTCAGTTTCTAGCTTGAAGATTGATTGCTTAATGGTTAATGGTTTTGGGTTACTTTATATATTTTATTTACTACTTCGTCCTGTTAATGTGTTATTAAAGTTGTGATTTGTCGTGAAGCTTATTTTGCTAAAAATACATCAAATTTCTAACCTATACTCTATCAAGAGTTAAATTGCATGTGGAATTTCTTAGTGAGATGGTGCATTTCATAAACCATCATCGAAAAGTGAAGAACAATTGGAATGTTTTCTCTATGGTGTGTTGAGCAGTTTAGTATACATAGGGATGACAAAAAACCCTAATCCATGGGTCCCAACCCTAATGTGTTGGTTAATTTGGTGGGTTTTAATGGGGGAGGGGCTAATTGGGGATAGAATTGGCTGGCCCAATGGGGGTGGACGGTAACCCAACCTGATTATATGTACTATTATAAAAATATTATACATTATATATATTCTATAAAATTGGATCGTACAAGATGACCGTTTAGGTTTTTTTCATTTTAATTCTACCTTGTCACACCTTTTTTCTTTCTCTCTCTCTCTTTACTTTACAATTAAACTAGAGATCTAAACGAAGCAACACTCAACCTTTAAGTACCTGTGTTTAACTGTAATAAATCATTTGTCATTCTACACCATAAAACTATATTTATTGAGATTCAATGCTTATAATTAAGTTTTAAAACTAAATGGGGGGTGGGGTGAGGAGGGGCGGAGATGTTTTCCGATTCATACATGCCCCGTAACAGCCCTAAATGCACGAGAAAAACCCAACCTGTTTAGAAAACATTCAATTTGATATAAGTTGATTTTTATTTTATTTTTTTAATCATGCTGCTTGAAGTGACAGTATGTACAGAATCTAACGAACTAGCTAGACATTTTTCCAGTCAACATGGGAAGGAGCCATAAATCATACTATAAATCAAAACAAAGTCATCGTTTTCAAATTGAAAATTACATTACAGTAGATTGGCATATTCTGGGCAGCCACAAGGCAATGACAACCATTACAACCAAAACTACGCGGTTAAACATTAATGCAGCCTTGGCTGCTACTAAAGCAACCAGACAAAAACCAAAAATGGTAACCATTACAACCAAAACTACGTTGTTAAACATTAATGTAGAGTTGGCTGCTACTAAAGCAACTAAACAAAAACCAAAAATGGTATGTGAACATTCATTTACAGCTGTGAACAAATACATGCACCGAGAGACTTCCCACTTGATCGTCAATTCAAATTTGACAAAAAGATACACGCACCAAAAAATCTTGATCACTGAAATCATTCATTTACAGCTGTGAACAAATATGAAAAGTCAGTGATTTTCGGTGATCAAAATTTTAGGAGATCGCAATAGGGTAAAAGAAAATTATAAGTTAGATTAAAGATTTACACTAAAAAAAAATTAAATCTCACATTGAAAACTAAAACAAAGTTGGAAGGATTAATTGATGGTCTAGCCATATTTAAATTTTGGTTACCCAAATTGGATCTCCAAAGGACCATTCCATTACTGACAACCAAACACCACTTGCAGGTTTATGGTCCCTCCCAAGAGAAGAAAGAGAGTCATGTATGAGAAATTATTCATTGTTCTTGGTGTAATATTCTATTTTATTTACAGACTGGTATCTAACACATCTAGACTTATTCTAGAAGACTTATTCTACAAGTATTGAATAATTTCTCATAACGTACACGGTAGGCTTCACATCAACCAGCTAAAGCTTAAAATGGACTAAAGAACAAGGATTGGTCCTAAAAAGAGAATTGCCAGGGGGTAGGGCTTTGAAGCCAACACATCTCCCACTCTCCAAATCCATGGCTAAGGCACTGTTTGTGCAGTGCTAACACTGGGGGCCACATTGTTTTCTGCACTTGCCCCTCTTATATTCAAGGGTACTGTTATGGTGTGCAACTTACGCCTTACACTTACGCCTTTCTGTTTGCAGTCCTGCTTTTTGTTTTCACCTTCCACTTACACTTTTTGTGTAAGTGGCACATGGTGTGCAACCTTGAGGGTTGCACACTTAAGAAAAGTCCTATATTCAATTCGCCTTCAAAAATTAGGGCCATCCTTATAGGTGAAATTTTTAATGCCTTTGTTGGTACAAATAACTTGAATAGAAGAAGAAAAAAATAATTCAAACACTACTATAAAGTTAAGGTTCAGATCTCATTATCTATAAACACAATTTATAGACTAGTATAGAGAGAGAAAGAGGAAGAATATTTGCTTCTGTTGCCTGAGTGACGAATTTTCTTTGGTTAGGTGCAATGTATAACTTGGTTTGGGTGTCGTTCCTTCAAAGTTGTGTGAACTTAGAATTGGTATATTGAGTATCATTGTAATAATTATATTTTTTTTAATATAAAACTATCGCTTACCAACCCAAAAAAGTGGAAAATATTTTTGCTAAAAAATGGAGCACCAGAAATATTGGGTGTATATATATAGTAAATATTTTGGGCTCACAAGAGTGTCTAGGGCGATCATAGGGCATGTGTCCTAAAGATGGAAAGACTATACCCAAGTCAAACGGATATTGGATCGTCTTCAATCATGGAATCGAACTTTCTTCCCGAGCAGCTAGTTTCTTTCCAGACTTTCTAGGTACATGGGAATTTTTCTTTTTCTTTTTATTTTATTTTTTGTCAAAGGAAGAATATAAGTACTTCTAGGGAATGGGGAGAGAGCGGCGGGGATTGAAAAAGCAGCCACTTATCATTGGGCTGTCCTTTGGTCCAATGAAGGTGGCACATCGACTCTGTGCAACCAATATTAATAAAGATGATATTAATTAAGGTTCGTTTGGTCTAATACTCATTCATTGCTAGGCCACTCCAAATACATTAAAATCCTATCAATTTTCCATATTCAAAGCTCTAAGCGTTCAACATCATGCCACTATTTTTTAAATGTCTAGCCACAGCTAAGCATGTTCAATTTGATCAGGTTTATATGCAAAGTACACCCGTTCACACACTGTAAAAACCTAAGGACTAGTTTCAAATGTAGGTGTCAAGTTTTAACACTTAACAGCAACTCAATAGGAAATGAAAGATCTGTTTCTCCTTTATGAATATGCTACAAAAGCATAATTCAGAATTACCAACAAAACACTTGTGAGGATCGAAGGCCATGTACCAACCAAGTAATGTAGGAACTACTGGACACTTCACATATTGATAAGAGTCAATACTAAATAACAACTCAAGTTAAGGAGGATAAAGTTCCCACAGCGCCACAGTAGTATCTTCTGATGATGACGCCATCATTTTACAATCAGATGAGAACGAAACAGCATTGCACTGCAAAAATAGATTAAATATGCTTATTGAAAAGAAAAAAGAAAAGTAATTAAACAAATTTTATTACATAATGTTCCATAATGAAAAGTTGCAATTTGCATCTCATGTTAAACACAAAAGAAGATGGAAGATATGGTTTCCAAGAGCTAGCAGTGTCAAACAAATGTTGAATTAGAACAGACAAAAAAGTCCTGTAAATATGGAAATCCTATAAAAATGACCCTTTTACTGCAAACCAATAATGACATACCGTGGCATTGTGATATTTCAATATTGCGAGAGCATTTCCTTTGCGATAATTGTATACCCTTACTCTGCCACAGATGGGGAAAATAAAAAGGATAAATTTAAAAGCATACAATCAAAACTGTAGATGCCAGTAATCAGTAGTGACTATTTACATCTGATGAAACCTGAAAGTTTATAAAGGCAAGATGAGGGGAAAAAAATCTAGAACTTTATGTTCATGTATTCTTGGCCTCCAATAATCACCTCAACAAAGTCAAAATTTTATAGTAGGCTTAGTTGAGATCTCATAAAGATGGAAAAAAATATGTGAACCTGCTTTTAAAAATTGGTATATCTCTCAAACATCAGTTAGCTCATGGGAATCTATTCAGGACAGAACTTTTCAGGGAGATCAAGGAGCACGCACACGCGCACTCGTGGACAAGGGAGCCCCAATCCCATGACAACATCTCTAATGGATATAAAAAACTAAACCCCCATTGCCAGAGATTCCTTAGCACAAAACCGATTTGCAGTCTGTCTGAAGTTCATTATGATTATGATCTCACATTTCTGCTAAGAGGAATTGGAACTGTAATGACCTATCTTAAGGACATATGTTTATACAGGCATACAAGACCGAAAAGAAATGAAAAGACTCAAAATGAAATGCGAACCGGTGATCCCAACCAGCAGTTGCAGCAATTTTCCCATCTGGTCGAATTGAGATCCCTGATATGCCAGGTCGCTCCAAACTAATTTCTTTCTTGACCACACAAGAACCCTGTGCCAAACAAAAAAACAAAAAATTTGAACAAATAAAATCCAAAATATTAGGCATGGAAAAACAAGACAATAAGAACTTTTCCTTTGGATAAGTAGTAAAACATACAAATAAACAGATTGGTGGACATTTTGAACCAGGCAACAATGTAAGAAAAGTTGAAAGCGGTTACAATGTTGTGATATCATATAAATGAGAAACATATCAAAGAATGCTATTCAATTGATATTATCACCTGTTGCATGGACCATGATTTGTGCAGACTGTTATTTATAGCTTAATAAGTATTTAAAATTGTTTGCATCATTGCACTGTGAAATTGCGAATTAACATTGAATTTAAAAAGTGGGACTTTAATCTTTTTTGTTTCAACATATGTAAATCATCACTAGCAACATAATGTTTCGGTCCCAAATAGATAATATTTCTAACGAGCAAAATTAGCACAAAGTCCCTAAAAAACAAAAGGTGTCCTAAATAAAAAGAATTCGATGTAAGACCATGTAAATGCCTATCTGATGGAGGCAAGTGGCAGCAGCCTCTTAAGGTGTACAAGAGACGAGGAAGAGATGCCTCTAAGGCCCAAGCTTTGATTTGGCATGCGTTGGATGATGAGCACCTCATTTGGAATCGTGGCCAGTTATGTTTAGTTATATTTTAGGCTTATGAGTTATGTTTTATTATTATTATTTTAGTTTAGGGTATTTTGGTAATTTCATAATTTCTAGACTTGGGTTATACGGGTTGCCCGTGAGTCGTCTTGTGGGTCAAGTTATTTGATTAGATTTTATTTATGTTTCTTAGTTGGTCTTAAATTAGTTTTGGAAGTCTAAACTATTATAGTAGTTTCCTTTTTTGGTTCTAATTGGTTTAGGAAGTCTCTTAGTTCTATATAAAGCTATGTAATGCTTTTAATTATATAGACTTGATATTTCAGAGAATTTAGAGCTTTTAAAGCTTCTTTATGGATTGTGTGATGCAATCAAACCCTAGGTGTGATGCTTAAGGAGTTCTAGGAGTGATTCCTAGACTTATCTTCTTCTTCTCCTTCTTTCCTTCTTTTATTTTCTGCACTTTAAACAGCCTAAACACTGTTCACAGGTACTTTCACTGCCCCAGAACAGCTCTTACAGTGCTGTCCTGCATCAATTTTGGTATCAGAGCGAGGATTCAAACATGTCTACACGATCGGGGAAACCTTTTAGAGGAAGATTGACTGAAAATCAGCGTGATGAGAGCCTTATAAAAATTCTGGAGCAATTTGATGATTGTAATCTTCGTATTAGTGCTTTGGAGGGCCAAACAACTCAAGCTAATGGCGCTACAACAACCGGAGAACAAGGAGAAAACTTTGAAATTAATAATCATGGTGAGAATGGTGAGAATCCAGGTGAACAAGAAGCAGACCAGCATGCCGATCCTACGCAAAGACAACAATTTAGGATTGCCCAAGGTCAAGGAGTGCCACAAAATTCTATGTTTGATTGGACCAAAGACTTGTTGGAGAGAGGCCACTATGAACCACATGACACAACTGGAGATGTTACAAAAAAGATTAAGATGGAGGTTCCAGATTTTGAAAGCAAGGTTGATCCTACAGTGTTCTTAGATTGGCCTGCTTCCATTGAGGAGTATTTTGAATGGTATGATATGATGGATGAACGAAGAGTGAGATTTGCTAAGATGAAACTTGGGGGATTGGCAAAAGTATGGTGGACTGGTGTGGAAGAAGATATCAGAAGAATGGGGCAACCACCAATAGCCACATGGCAAGAGATGAAAGCCAAGCTTCGAGAGAAATACATGCCGTCGAATTATCACGAAAAGTTATGTGACCAACTTGTTACTCTAAAACAGGGCAGCATGTCAGTAGCAGCATACATGCAGAGACTTGATGAACTTAAGACTAGAAGTCAAATTGTGGAAGATCCACGTCTCGATTTAAGTCTGGTTTGAGGACTGATATACAACGAGAATTGCTTCGTCAACCCTTATACAGTATAGAGCATGCATTCCAAGTGACACTTGATATAGAAGAATACTTGAGTTACTCAATTACTAAGAAATTTGGGTCTCAAGCAGGGGAGATAACATTTAGAAGGTTCACTGATGCAAATAAAAGCACAAAAACAGCACCTTTGCAGCCACTAAATTGACCAAACATATCAAAAGCCTCATCTTCTAGTGTTGTTGATCATAGAAATCAAGGTACTGTGACTGTGAAGCCAAGTGGGAGGGATAAAAGCACTACTTGTTTTAAGTGTGGTGAGTCTGGGCACATGGCTTATCAATGTACAAGGAAGAATACCCTCCATATTGCAATCGAAGAGGACATAGAGCAACTGCCAGAATATGACCAATCACAGGAATATGTCAACGATGGAGATGCATTCAATTATGGAGAGGGCAGATTTGATGATTTAGGGGAAGATGAGTTGGAAACCTCCTTTCTTAATGTTGTTAGGCGTATTCTAGCAGCCCCTAAGGTGGAGCAAGAAGATTGGCGACGAACATCAATCTTTCAAATGCTGGTCCGTTGTGGAAATCAACCAAAAGAACTTGTTATTGATAGTGGAAGCTGCATAAATGTTGTCTCTGCATCTACAGTTGAAAGACTTAAGCTTCCAATTGAGCCACATCCTCATCCTTACAAGGTAGCTTGGATTGACAATACGTTTATTCCGGTAACTCAACGATGCCTTGTTTCTTTTGCTTTGCCTAATTATAGTGATTCTATTTTATGTGATGTACTTCCTATGAATGTCACTCACATCCTTCTTGGTCGACCATGGCTTTATGATCACGTTGTACAACACAATGGACGAGAAAATACATACACTTTCTCACTTGGAAAGAAGACAATTGTCCTATATCCCATGACTATGGCAGAGATGAGAAGATATGAAACTCCAAAGCCAAAGCGTATTGTTGAAAGTCAAACTAAACCTCTCCACGTACTCTCTAAAAGGCAATTTGTAGGGGAAAGCAAAGAATCAAAGCTTATCTATGCTGTAGTGGTTAAAGAAGTGAAGCAACCAGCAACTGGTCCTGAAACAAAAAGGCCTTTTGAGATTGAAAAATTGTTATATGAATTTGCTGATATAGCACCAGAAGAGCTTCCTAATGAGCTTCCTCCCATGCGTAATGTCCAACACGCAATAGGTCTTATACCTGGGTCTTAATTGCCTAATCTTCCAGCTTATCGGATGAATCCTAGTGAACATACTGAGCTAAAAAGGCAAGTAGATGAGCTGTTGTCCAAAGGATTTATTCGCGAAAGTTTGAGTCCTTGTGCTGTTCCTGCCTTGCTCACACCAAAGAAAGATGGCACGTGGCACATGTGTGTCGATAGTCGAGCTATCAACAAAATAACCATCAAATATTGCTTTCCAATTCCTCAACTTGATGATATGTTGGACATATAGCTGGTTCTACTATTTTTTCAAAGATAGACGTGAAGAGTGGTTACCATCAAATACGAATAAGGCCTGGAGATCAGTGGAAAACTGCCTTCAAGACAAAGGATGGTCTCTATGAGTGGCTAGTTATGCCATTTGGTCTTTCCAATGCTCCTAGTACATTCATGCGTTTCATGACGCAGGTACTTAAACCTTTTACTAGTCGCTTCCTTGTGGTCTATTTTGATGATATACTAATCTATAGCAAGACCAAAGAGGAACACATCTTTCATCTTCAACAGGTTATGAGAGTTCTTCGCCAAGAGAAATTCTATGTAAATTTGAAGAAGTGCTCCTTCATGAGTCCAAGCGTCGTGTTTTTGGGCTTTGTTATCTCTTCCAAGGGTGTAGCGGCTGATCCGAACAAAGTCAAAGCTATTATAGAGTGGCCGATTCCTACCACCATGCAAGAAGTTCGTAGTTTCCATGGATTGGAAACATTCTATAGGCGCTTTATTCGAAATTTCAGCACACTAATGGCACCAATTTCTAATTGCATGGAGAAGGGAGAGTTTCTTTGGACTAGTGCAGCAACTAAAGTGTTCGAAGAGATTAAAAAAAAAATGACTGAAGCTCCTATTTTATGCCTTCCGCACTTCTCTAAGGTGTTTGAAGTGACTTGTGACGCCTCAAATGTGGGAATTGGGGGTATACTCAGTCAAGAAGGCCATCCAATTGCTTATTTTAGTGAGAAACTTAATGAAGCACGACAAAAGTACTCTACTTATGACAATGAATTCTATGCTGTGATTCAAGCACTCCGTTACTGGCGTTACTATCTCATATCCAAGGAGTTTGTGTTGTACTCTGACCATGAAGCTCTCAAGTACATCAACTTCCAAAAGAAGCTGAATCATCGACATGGAAAGTGGGTCTCCTTCTTGCAAGAATACACATTCGTCATCAAGCATAAAGCTGGGACAGAAAATAAGGCAGCTGATACACTTAGTCGTGTGATGCTAACTCTCAACTCTATGTCCATCCAAGTTGTGGGCTTTGATTCGCTCAAGAAAGACTACTCGTCTTGCAAATATTTCAGCATAATCTACACTGATTTAGCGGCCGGGCAGCATGCTGAATATCCAGAATTCTTTTTACATGATGGGTATCTTTTTAAGGGAACTCATCTTTGTTTGCCTAATACATCTCTACGCGAAGAGGTGATTCGAGAATTGCATTCTGGAGGAGCAGCTGGTCATTTTGGCAGAGACAAGACAATTGCAATGGTTGAAGACCGTTATTATTGGCCAAGTCTTAAGCGAGATGTTGCTAAAGTTGTTTCTCGATGTCGTACCTGTCAACTTTCTAAAGGACGATAGAAAAATAGTGGTCTATACACTCCATCACCAGTACCACATGACCCATGGCAAGACCTAAGCATGGACATCATCCTAGGGCTGCCACGAACCCTTAGGGGATATGATTCCATTTTTGTGGTGGTGGACCACTACTAAAAAATGGCTCACTTTGTCCCTTGTTCAAAGACTTCTGATGCTGTCCATATTGTTAAAATCTTCTTCAAAGAAGTTGTCCGACTTCATGGTTTGCCAAAAACAATTGTCTCAGACCGCGATGTGAAGTTTATGAGTTATTTTTGGCGTACTTTGTGGAAGATACTGCATACAAAACTGAAATTTTCTTCTTCTTTCCATCCCCAAACTGATGGTCAGAGGTTGTTAATCGAAGTTTAGGTGACCTTCTTCGTTGCCTTGTAGGTGATCATGTTCATAGTTGGGATCAAATTCTTTCTATGGCTGAATTTGCATATAACAGTTCAGTTAATCGGACCACTGGTCGCAGCTCCTTTGAGACTGTGGCAGAAAAACTTCCTCGTAAACCAATTGACTTGGTTCCTTTACCCGTTGAGGCATGTCCTAGTGTTGAAGCAGATGCTTTTGCTAAGCACATTCATGCGATACATGATGAGGTGCGAAGAAAGATTGTACTCAACAACGAGAGTTATAAAACACATGCTGATTTGAAAAGAAAGTTTGCAGAATTTGAAGAAGGGGACATGGTTATGGTCCGCATCAGATCTGAGCGATATCCTAAGGGTGCATACAAGAAACTCCATTCAAGAAGTTCTGGCCCATACAAAGTTCTCAAGAAAATTAGTTCTAATGCCTATGTACTTGATTTGCTGGACAATATAGGCACAAGTAATGTCTTCAACATTGAGGATCTTACATTATACCGAGGTCACGATGATGATGATCCTAATGATGGTGATGCTACTCGACTTCCACCCGCCCTACGTTTGAAGGAAGACATTGAAGATATTATTAATCATCAACTTGTTTCCACTACAGGTGGTGGCTATCAAAAGTACCTCATCAAATGGAAGGGGCGTCCACTGTCAGATTGTACATGGATCAATGATGAGAAATTCCAACGCCTAAACCATGACTTATATGAACGATTCCATGCTTTTAACTAGCCAGGGTCGAGTTTTTTTTAGCCGGGGAGAGATGATGGAGGCAAGTGGCAGCAACCTCTTAAGGTGTACAAGAGACGAGGAAAAGATGCCTCTAAGGCCCAAGCTTTGATTTGGCATGCATTGGATGATGAGCACCTCATTTGGGACCGTGGCTAGTTATGTTTTAGGCTTATGAGTCATGTTTTATTATTATTATTTTAGTTTAGGGTATTTTGGTAATTTCATAATTTCTAGACATGGGTTATACGGGTTGCCCATGAGTCGTCTTGTGGGTCAAGATATTTGATTAGATTTTATTTATGTTTCTTATTTGGTCTTAAATTAGTTTTGGAAGTCTAAACTATTATAGTAGTTTCCTTTTTTGGTTCTAATTGGTTTAGGAAGTCTCTTAGTTCTATATAAAGCCATGTAATGCTTTTAATTATATAGACTTGATATTTCAAAAAATTTAGAGCTTTTAAAGCTTCTTTATGGATTGTGTGATGCAATCAAACCCTAGGTGTGACTAGGAGTGATTCCTAGACTTATCTTCTTCTTCTTCTCCTTCTTTCCTTCTTTTATTTTCTGCACTTTAAACAGCCTAAACACTGTTCACGGGTACTTTCACTGCCCCAGAACAGCTCTTACAGTGCTGTCCTGCATCACTATCACTGGATGATGTAAATGTGGTTACAACATTAAATCTCCAACAAATTGGTATTTTCAACCAACAGAAAGGGTTCTCTTTAGAAGGAAGCTTATGAGTGCACTCTCCAATGTGTTGTGGTTTAACATGAACATGCTCTAGCAAATTAATGCAACCATGATATCAAGTAACAAGTTAAGTTACCATTGAATGAACCAAACTGAATATCACAACTTTTTCATCTGCAGCTCCAGACATACCCCCGCTGCATGATCCATCAACACAAAGACTTAGAACTGCATGCCAAATACACAATTAATAACAGCACAGATTTGAGGAAAATTTTGATAAAACAATTGGGTGTGATAGATTCCATATGCTAAGGTCACACACCAGGCTCTGAATGAAACTTAACAGAAGTCATTGGAATCTCTGGATTCCTCAAATCCCACCAAACCATTGTTCCATCCTCGTAACTGTGTCATCAAAGAAAACAGAGATATTTACAAGATTTCAATGAAGGCATTGAGTTTCAAGACAAGATAAATCCTAGATGATATATAAAGCCTGATTAAATGATCCGAAAATGACTCAACCACCTAGTTCTGCACTGTTTACATATCAAGGATACCACAGGACGTAGTGCAGGATAGATATTTCAAGGAGATGAAGTTCAGTAGCGCAGATACCAATTATATTGGGTAGCTATCACAAAAGGGGTAACAGAAGCAAACAACCGTTTCAACAATGTATGTATACATTTGAAAGTTTAATATATAAGAGGTTAATGTTGCCTTTTCTCATTAAATGAATGATAAGAACTAACCCAGTTAAGGCACTCAGGAACCCCTGTGATTCAGATGGTAAAAAAGCTTGAACAGACATGCACATTCCTGCAATAAAACATTTATATGAATCAAACAAGCAAAAAAATATGTTTGACATTTTAACTTAAATATATATGAAGGAAAAGCATGAATACGCTCACAATAGGTAGGGAGATTACACAAGTCATACGGAGTGCACAAGGCTCCCGCTTATAGCAGGGTTTGGGAAAGATAATAACTAGGCATCCTTAACGCACTTTAGGCTAATTACCATGACTCAAACAAGTTCCACAACATTGGGGCGAATGATCATTTTCCATAGCAATAGGTCACAACCACCAGATAGGTAAATTAAACAAGACTAACTAGTGTGGAAATAATGACTGCCTAAGATCCAAGCTTTTACCAATATACTTAAACATATGTTTATGTTGATTCAGAATCTCAATTTCAAACTTCATGAATTTTCACACACAGATGAGAATCAATGGGTACATTGTCAGTGCACTTAAGAGACCCTAGTACTTGAGCTTCTTGTGTAACTGTAGTCTATAGATGTGGGCACTATCCTGATGGAAATACAGATGGCCAGTCAAACTCATAGTGAAGTTAGTCAAGATATGAAATGGTAAATTATATCAGAAAGCTATCAAGAACAACAATAATAATAGTAAAGTATATCAGAAAGCTATCAAGATATGAAATGGTACAACTATCACTAGTCAAAAAGTAGCATAGACATCAGTAACAGTAACAGACCTCTTGCCTTTGATGACTGATATGGGGAACCATTGGAGCAATTTTGAGGTAATCGTACAACCTTTTCTGCAGTATTGAGATCCCATATCTCAACCTTATGGCAATGCAAGTAAACAATATGAGATATAGAATCTACAAAAAGAAACAATAGTATTAGTGAAAGTCATCAACCTCGGAAGGCTGCTCCCCTGCTATAGCCACATATTTTGGTCCTTCAACTTGTGCATCATCTGCTCATAAAGACATTCGTGAATCATCTTCTTTATTATCTTAAAACACTATAGTTTAAAAATAAATGTAAATCAACAATGGCATCATTACCAATGATGGGTCAAAAATAAAAGTTTACATGAGTTGAAAACCTAAGCTTCTCTCTCTCTCTCTCTCTCTCTCTCTCATTTTTTGGAGGATGGGTAAGGGGTAAGTGGTTAGATCTACTGCAAGATTTCCTATCTGCATTGTACATGCCAGACTTTTCATCCAAAATCCAACTAGAACAACCTGGTTTAGCTATACACTATTACACTTGCAACTTCATACTCATTACATTTCAACTTTTGTGTATGTAACAAAACCAAGACACATGCGTGCACATGCAATGGGAGGGGGCGGAATTTTTAGGTAATCCAAGGCTATTGGGACATGAATCTAAAGCTATTGGACCTCAAAGGGCCACACCTCTAAGTAAGATTAGTGTTAGGGCATGCTTGAAGACATTCGTTTTTGTTACTTAATATCGCCTGACCATGTAAAGTTCCAAATGAAAGGGCAAGATAACACACAAGAGGACCACAAGCTCCACTGGATATGTTTCAACAAAACATGAAAGAGAGAAAAGCAAACAAATTAATTGCTCAAATACATTAATCTTTTATTGGTAGAATTTGATGCCTTTAACAAATCAAATCCCATAAAACCCGATATCAACTCAACGCAACACGTGATACTGTGAAAGTTAGAAACTGAAGAGTTAAAAGTTGTATCCAAGCATCAATGTGGAGAATATGCATTAGAGGTAGATAAAAACATTCACTGTTTGAAACACCTATTCAAATAAACCTTCGAGTGTGCTTGAACTTTGCTCTAAACTCCCTTGAGCCATTCTTTTGCTATCATCCTGAGTGTCTGCATCAGCAGTTTCCATAACCTCCAAATCATGGCAGTGTTTAAGCCCTTCCACTTGCCTCAAACAAGAAGGCTTCTTCACTAATGACAGCTTGCAGAAGTGGTAAGAGTTTGTTTGGATTGTAAGTGAAGGGATCCTGTTGATCATAAAAGTCAGATTTTTAATAGACCAGTAAAAATTGATGAGGCAGCATCATCATTGAAAATTTAGCTAATACTTGGAATCAATCTTATGAAGACAATACAGTCACATTTCGAGAATACAGCATCATCAGAATGTAGGTAATTATAAAAACCATTTATAGGTTTCATCTTGGACCATAACTTGTTCCAGTCTAATTTTCTACTGGATTTCCTAGCAACAGAACGCAAAATTGCCTTTCATGCCAGGCTTGCCAGTTTTTTTTGTTTTTTTATGCTTGTGAATCATTATTAAGAAGGCTTTAGAACTTAAAAATTCGCATAAAAAATATTTTACAAAATAGATGACAATACAATGTGGTCACTAAATTGCCAGATGCGAACAGGCGGCAGCTAAGACCATTTTAAATGAATGCCTTCTCCGTTTTGTCATCAAGATTTTGGTAGTTTCCTCCCAAATAAGGATATCAGAATAGTAGATGGAAAAGCTAATAAGTCGTAATCATCCTTTTGACCTGGATCTTTGAGAAAGCAAAATATGTACATGAGTGGTGACTGGATTTTGCACGAGTGATTTCACATGTTACTACTGGATGTACCACTCCCTTAATGCTTGGAATACTCACCAAAACATGCTATGCTGTTTACATAATAAAATTTACCCTAAGCAACATTCATTGACAGAACCATCCAAAACTAATTTGCAAAAGTATAGAAGAATGCCATAACTGATTCTCAACACTAAACCTTGATACCCGACTGACTACCTGGACAAACTTCCATCCGCAAAATCCCAATATTTCACAGTTCCATCCCTACCCTGACTGCATGTGTTGAACATAATAAATAATTAGTTAAGAAAATACGTTTATTTCAAGGTATTGGTACAGCATGACTTTTACAACTCCACGCTGGCAGGTCCAAACTCAAGAAGGAAGAAGGCAAATGGTACCTGACAACTTTATTGCTTCCAATCAAAGGACTAGTCGCAACACAAATAATCCCATGTGCTGCACTATGCACCCTGTAACCAAATTATTGCCATGTATCACCCAATAATACACAAAGGCCTGACCTTGCAAAAGGGTCAATCATAGTCAAAGATCATAATTTAACAGCCAAAATTTTGATATGACTACCATGATGATGATATAGTCCGATGCTGGAGAGTATCCCAAATGCGCAACTCACCATCAGCAGCACTGCAACATAACCCCTTTAGTTTTGCCATAGTTATTCCACATAAAAAACTTAGAACTTACAAGGAATTAAAAACTTAGTCTCTACCCTGTAAATAATATATTTGCAGATGGATGGAAACACACATCCATGACAGAAGCACGATGACCTCTTAGAACGGCAACAGGATCTGGTGGAGGTCTGTTTCTCATTTTTGGCTATAATTCTGCCATTAACATCATGTCAAAATACTTAGCAAACCTAAACAACAATTCTTTGAAAGTCATGCCAACATTGTACATTTCCAAAAAATTTAATGTCTATAACCAAAAAGAAAATCTTTGGCCAAGCCATGAAAATTCATTGTCATACCATCTTAACACAAGTTGATATAACAACACAGGAAGAACATCATAAACACCAAATAGGATAGAACGGGTCCTCAAAGCAAGCAATTCTAAATGCATTCAATGTCCACATGCTTCTAAACATAAAATTAAGCATGTAGTGATAAAATTTCAAAAACAAAAGTACAAAAAACAAAAACAATCTCCATACCCCTCCAAGAAAAGAACATAATGGCAATGAAGATCATCCTCGTGGCATAAAAGACTAGAAAGATAAATAAGAAGAAAATTAGTGTACAAATGGAAATATGTATTTAAACCAATCTCTTGAAGTTTTGTTAAGAAACAAAAAGAAATTGATTATTTGGGGGCTGTACAATTAAAATTCCTGGGAACATCTACCTACAACTACTTAGAAAACCCACCAACAGTCAAATGAAGGCTCCGGAGACTAAACATAAATAACTCAAGTGAAATATTAGTGTTTGTTACACTAAGACCCCTCAACAATTAGTAAATATCATTCTAGCGGTAAAATGATATTCACTAGGGGTAAATAACCCAAAATATTATTCAGGTCCTAAAAGTTCCCAGTAAACTATGGTAATAAAAATGCTCATAGCCAAAAAAAATATATCACCAAACCTAATGTCTTATACCCTTTTTACATTGGACTTTTCAACAATTAACCTTTTTATTAATATATATAATTTATAACTTATAAAATTAATCCATCATCGCTCCGCCCCGCCAACCCAATTTTGCCATGCTTCCATATGAGTTGAGAATTACAAACTTGCTCGTGACGATCCTTAATAATTATACAAAGCACTCACAAGAAAAATATAAAAGTTTTCACATCACTGTCTTTATTTATAACAATATATGATGTCACGTGCATAACCGTTACATTGAATAATTGAATTATTTATTGATTTTTGTCTTTATTTATGACCATATATGACGTCACCGTCACATTAAATAATTGAATTATTTATTTATTTCTATCATTATTTATGACAATATATGACGTCACGTGCATAACCGTTACATTGAATAATTGAATTATTTATTTATTTTCATCAAACAAAGCTACATAGTTTTCTTGTATAAGAAAATATTTATTTATTTAAGCGAAAGGACTTTTAACTTTTCTGAAGTAAGTGAGGGTTAAAAAATTGCTAACGAACACAACAGCACTATGTCGCGGACTTGGGCGCTTGTCATCCTCCCGAGAAGCCGACTACACGAGTGGTACTGCATACCCTGAATTATGTCCACGGACCAATCCAGGAGATGCAATAGGGATCTACCCTGCCTGCCTTGCTGCTCGCAAACTAATGCGTTTGCAAGGTGCTTGGTGTAGAACTCGCATCCCTAATGAGTCGGTACGTGACATGCTACCACCGCCAATCCCTGACGCCCTCGTCAAGGGGACATTACCCTGCCTGCCTCCATGCTTGTCCGTTCCCCTACCCACGGGAAGCCCGCCCCGGCGTAGACACCACCCTTGGTGCGAACCCCACAATGAAGGTGTTTGGTGCAAGTCCCACGTACCGTCCCCATCACAATGTCCCTAGGCTGGCTCTGATACCATTTGTCATGGACAGGGCGCTTGTCATCCTCTTAAGAAGCCGACTCTACGAGTGGTACTGCATACCCCGTGAATTATGCTCATGGACCAGCCCAGGAGATGCGATAGGGATCTACCCTATCTACCTTGCTGCTCACAAACTAATGCGCTTGCAAGGTGCTTGGTGTAGAACTCGCATCCCTAATGAGTCGGTATGTGACAACTAGCCGCAACTCTCTCTTTGTCATTTAGACCAATTTTCGATATCGGCGATAACTTTCCGACCTTCGTTTACTATCACCGTCAATTTTTTCAGATGTAAGGCTACTTTTTTTGATTTCTTATTATAAATGAGTCGAACTTGAATCCACCCATCTCTAGTATAAACTTGTTGTCTTCTTTTGATTGAAAACGGTATAGACTTGACTCCATCTTCACTTGAACACCAAGTGTTTGATAAAATGTTTCAGCCAAAAGAACATTTTGATTGTTTTCTTTCTTTCTTTCTTTCTTTTTTTGGCTAAGAGCATTTTTATTACCATAGTCTATCGGGAACCTTCAAGACCTGAATAATATTTTGGGTTATTTACCCCTACCACCCTCTTAACAATTAGCGAATATCATTTTACCGCTAGAATGATATTAGCTAATTGTTGAGGGGTCTTAGTGTAACTAACACAAATATAATTCTGCCATTAACATCATGTCAAAATACTTAGCAAACCTAAACAACAATTCTTTGATAGTCATGCCAACATTGTACATTTCCAAAAAATTTAATGTCTATAACCGAAAAGAAAAGCACACAGAAGATGTTTGGCTAAGCCATGAAAATTCTTTGTCATACCATCTTAATACAAGTTGATATAACAACACAGGAAGAACATCATAAACACCAAATAGGATAGAACGGGTCCTCAAAGCAAGCAATTCAAAATGCATTCAACATCCAAGTGATAAAATTAAGCATGTAGTGATAAAATTTCAAAAACAAAAGTACAAGAAACAAAAACAATCTCCATACCCCTCCAAGAAAAGAACATAATGGCAATGAAGATCATCCTCTTGGCATAAAAGACTAGAAAGATAAATAAGAAGAAAATTAGTGTACAAATGGAAATATATATTTAAACCAATCTCTTGAAATTTTGTTAAGAAACAAAAAGAAATTGATTATTTGGGGGCTGTACAATTAAAACTCCTGGGAACATCTAGCTACAACTACTTAGAAAAACCCACCAACAGTCAAATGAAGGCTCCGGAAACTAGACATAAATAAAAGTAAAATATTAGTGTTAGTTGCACTAAGACCCCTCAACAATTACTGAATATCATTCTAGCAGTAAAATGATATTCGTTATTTGTTAAGAGAGTGGTAGGGGTAAATAACCCAAAATATTATTCAGGTCGTGAAGGTTCTAGTAGACTATGGTAATAAAAATGCTCTAAGCAAAAAACAAAAAAACACAAAAAAAAAAAAAATCAAAATGTTCTTTTTGCTAAAGCATTTTATCAAACACTTGGTGTTTAAGTGAAGATGGAAATAAGTCTATACCGCTTTCAATCAAAAGAAGACAACAAATTCAAACTAGAGATGGGTGGATTCAAGTTCGACTTATTTATAATAAGAAATCAAAACAAGTAACCTTACATCTGAAAAGATCAACGGTGATAATAAACTAAGGTCGGAAAGTTATCGCCGATATTGGAAACTGGTCTGAACAACAAAGATAGAGTCACGGCTAGTGCTAACGAAGTGCTGTCTAGTTCGTCAGCAACTTTTTAACCCTCATTTACTTCGGAAAAGTTAAAAATCCTTTCGCTTAAATAAATAAATAGATAAATATTTTCCTATGCAAGAAAACTATGCAGCTCTGTTTGGCGAAAATAAATAAATAATTCAATTATTCAATGTAACGATTATGCACGTAACGTCATATATGGTTATAAATAAATGTAACAATAAATAAATAATTCAATTATCCAATGTCACGATTATGCATGCGACGTCATTTATTGTCATAAATAAAGACAGAGACGTTATATATTGTCATAAATAAAGACAAAGATGTGAAAACTTGTTTGGTTCCAGTTTTCAAAAAATTCTATTTTCTTATTTTTCGTATTTTAATATTTTCAATGAATTTTTTAATATTTTAAGTATTTTTTTTAAAATTTTTAGACACGCCTAACATAAATACACTTAAAAATATAATATTTGTGAAAAAAATCTTTAAAAAATACACTAAATATCAAAAAATACAAAAAATACAAAAAAAAAAAGAAGGGAAATTTAGTACATTTTCATATTTTTGTGTATTTATTAATTTTTAAAAATATTTTCACAAATATTTTACTATTTTACATACATCTAAGTAAGGTGTATCTAAAAAAATTTAAAAATTACTTAAAATTTTAAAAATATTCACTAAACAAAAAAACACGAAAAATAAAAATAAAAAAAAACTCAGTTTTCAGAAAAATGAAGCCAAACACATTGATTATATTTTTGTTGTGAGTTCTTTGTATTATTATTAAGGATCATCGCGGACAAGTTTGTGATTTTCAACTCATATGGAAGCATGGCAAATTAGGTTGGTGGGCAAAAACGATGATGGATTAATTTTATAAGATATAAATTATATATATTAATAAAAAGTTAATTATTGAAATAATTTAGGAAGTAAAAAGTCTTTTGTTTGTTTTGAAGGGGTGTTTTGGGAAGATGGTTATAATCTGATTTTTGGTGAAAAGCTGATTATAAGCAGATTATAATCAGCTTTTCTGTGAGAGAAGAGGAGATAAAAAATCTGAAAATCAGATTTTTTATCTCTTCCCAAAAGAGGCCTTAGGAAGTTTTTCCACCCTTCCTTTCAGATTTGTACCAAAAGAGAGGGAGCGATGAAAGAGAAGCAGCAAACCCAAGCTCGAGATCGACATCAATGGAGATCGATGACGATGGTGGTGCTATCTCCGACAATGATGCCGTGAGGTTGACAATGATGCCGGAGGGCGGCAGAGCTCTGGCGGTGACAGCGGTGGGCCGAAATCGACACGAACGAAGCTCCGATGTTAGATTCACGTTGCGATGGTGACGAGTAGTGGTTATCCACCACCTACGGATGCGCCGGTGGTGCCTGTGGTTGTAGTTATGGCAGCAAAGGAGAAGCTGGATGGAGAGAGAGAGAGAGAGAGAGAGAGAACGAGGGAGAGATAGAGGGCTTGTTTGGTTTGTATAAGACTAGCGGCCGAGCACACGCGATGCGTGTGCAATTTCTTTTAAAATTATAATATAAATTTTATATTATTTTTTCTAATAATATACATATAAATCATATGAATAATTATGTATAATGTAACATTTGATATTAACGTATTTGATAAATAGAATATATGTACATTAAAATATGTACAAATCTTAAAAAAAATACAACATTTACTAATGTCAACTAAAAGTGAAACATAGGAATGGCAAGTAGATAGATTTCGAACATGATTGCAAAAACTAACCACTATATATATGCATGCAGGAAATTGAAAATACGGGTGTTCTCTATTTTAGCGCCATTAGTTTCTTTCTCTCTGATTTGTGTGAGTCCGATGAGGTAATTCAGTCTAAGAAAATAATTCTTTTAGCTTTCTTAGACGGAGTTCTATTTTTTTTTAATATCAAATGTTCTTCCATTGCTGAATTGCTTTAGTACTCTGTAACTCAGTAGTTGAATGAATTACAGGGGCATAGCCCAATGGTGGTGTTGATGCTCTAGATGTGTTGATGTACATAAAGAAAATTAACAATTTTAAAATAAAATCGCAGCAATTATAAACACAAATGTTGATATAAACAAAAAATAATAATAATAAAATTAAAAAAAAAAATTTAACCGGATAACACAATGAAACATTTCATTTTCTATAAATTTTTATAGAAAGTATTACAGGAAAAAAATACAACACAAAATAATTGTTGTGATTATAAATCTAACACTCATTGTAAATCTAACACTCATACAGAATACTTACAGTCAAAATAGATAATTGTCGATAAAGAATCACCCGAGAAGTTTATTCTGAACAACACAAAGTCATAAAGTAACCTGTAAAAAAATTAATAGCATTACACCAAAAAAAAAAAAAAAATTCCCAATTATGGTTGATAAGCCTACCATCTGTCAATTTACAATCACAATTTTTACTACTAAAAAATAAACAAATATTCTCCACACTTAGGCCAAACAAAAAAAAGTGAATAGGAGAAACAAAAAAACAAAAACAAAAAAAAAGTGAAAAAATACCAAATAGAAATATACGAAACAGGGGAATGAAAAAACAAAAAGAAGAAAAATCCAAACTGTTTAAGTACAAGTCTAAACAATTGCATACATTTTATGATTCACAATTTTGGGGAAAAAATTGAACCAAATAGGAAAGTATGATTACACAAAAAATACAAAAAAAAAAAGTTGAAGACACTCATTTTATATGATTTTTTTAAGAGCATAGAATTTTATTTTAAATAACAAACACAGAAAAATTGCAATAGTGCAAACAAACAAACAAACCATTATTTTTTTTGTGTGATGCAGTAATTGGAAAGCAAACAGGGAAAAAAACAAAAACAAAAAAAATAAGAATAGAAGCACTGTTTTTTTATGCTCATTGCTTACCGTATGTAGGTATGTAGTTCCTTTTGTGTGATGCAGTAATTGGAAAGCATCAACCCGGTGTGAAAATTCAAAAAGCATGCAAAATACAGTGAAGATACAAGGAAGTTTCAGAATTTTTGTATGAAAAATACAGTGAAGTTGTACAATACTTTTCAGTGAAATCAAATGCAAAATGCAATTCAAGGAAGATGTTGTAACTGCTTCAGACGTGGAGAGTGGGAAGTGGAATTGGTGTTTTAATTTATCATTTTATCCCTAATTAAAACTGATGTAATTGTAAGAAGTTAAGAACATTTGGGGAAAAATTGAGAAAAGTTTTTTTAGGAGTGGCTTCATGACACTAAAATTGTTGTTCCATTTTAATAATAGAATAGATATATTTTTGAAAAAAAAAATCAAAATTTTATTTGCTTCAAATTTAAAAAAAAAAAAAATCAAAATCACTTTTTCTCTCTTACATATTAATTAATTATTTTTTCTCTCTCTTCTTTCTTTCTTAATCACTTAATCAAATATTAAATCATTTCAAACTCCGAAATTTCAAAATTATTTTCAAAATATACAACCAAACAAACTAAAAAAAATTCTAAACTCTCTCTCTAAAGTTTTTTATAAAAGTTTATCTCAAAACAAAATTAAACACACCCAAAATGTGTTACGGTGATTAGGGTTTGAATATCGTCTTGCAAAAAAAGTAAGGGGTATTTTGGTCATAATCTGTCTTTTTAGACGTAATAAATTAATACATGAACTTCTAGACAAGAAAATTTTAAAATTGAATTTCTTAACTGAAATAAAAATTATATATAATATAGTATATTATAGGGGATTTTTTTTAAGGTCTCTGGCATTAAGATTTATAGTATAAAGAACACTCAATATTTTCATAATGTCTAAAATCTCTCAATTTCGATCTAGAGGAATTTCTCTGGACTTTCCAAAGATTTTCTCTCCAAAGAAATTCATTTCTCTGCACTTCCTAGAGAATTTCTCTGGACCTCCCAGAGATTTTCTCTCCAGAGAAACTCTCTCCAATTTTTCTAGACTTCCAGAGAATTTCTCTGTATTTTTGACCAATTTTCTCTGGTTTGCTCATAATTTTTTCTGTGTTTTTTATCAAACCAGAGAAAATTGAACAACTACCATTTTCATTTTGACCAATTTTCTCTGGGCTGTAAAACATTTAGACAACAACCACCTAGGGAAAATTGAACAAGCACAATTTTTATTTTGACTAATTTTCTTTGGACTATAAGATATTCAAAACACCAAAAGCAATGGATATCACAACACAACACTAGACTAGTAAATTTCACCAACAATAGTATGAAGTTCATGGCTTGCTTCTTAATGATGATCATATCGTAAATGTTACTCACAAAAAGCTTGAAAGCCTCATAAAATCCAAAAAACTTGAATTCTTTGGGAAGTCCAGAAATTCTTTGGGTTCAAACCAGAGAAAATTCAAAAGCATTCAATTTTCTCTGAATTTCTCTGGTTTGAACTCAGAGAAATTTCAATTTCTCGGTAATTTTCTCTGTGTTGTTGAATTTTCTCTGGTTTGAACTCAAAGAAATTTGAATTTTCTCTGGTTAGAATAAGAGAAATTATTAATGTCTATAAATCAGTCTACATTTCAAGAGATTAAAATGCAGAAAAGGGACTCCATAGATAGCTACATTGAAGAAAAGCTTCAATTTTCAAAATTAAAATAGAAGATAATAAAGAGAGAATGGAAGAGACATTCTTTCCAGACTCACACACCAGCAAACAGTGTTGACCTTGACATCTTCACCAAACTCACATACCAGCAAAGGGTTTTCTTCAAACTCACATCTATGTTGACCTTGACATCTGTGTTAAACATTTTCTTCAAAGGGTTTTCAAACCCACATAACGGTGTCGACGAGGAAGCTCTGGTCTCGATCTTATAGATAAGAGCATTGACAAATGCTGATAAACACATTTTATTCCATTTTGTATATATGCTAATAAACACAATTTATCCCATTTTGTAATTGAAAATCATCACAACACTCTGATGCCAAGATGGTGACAAATGCTGTAATACCTTTAATTTTTTGGCAAATGCATGAATAATAATGATTTCTCAAAATGAACACATCAGCCATAGACAACTAAAATAGGATATCTCTAATCCTTCACCAAATCCTGATAAAAAAATTGGTGAAAATGAGATTCAATCCATTTACCAAACTTGTATCAGATCAAGTTTTTCATCAAATGAGGAATGAATAAAATCTTTTATCAAATTTCAAACAACCCTTTTTTCACTTAAATTTGATAAAATTGTTTTTAAAAAAAAATTGAATTTTTGATCAGTTTTTTTGTGAGCTATATCAAATCAAACTTCTGATCTATAACAAATTTGATAGGGAAATAAATGAAGGGTTAAACATGCTCTTATCAATCAATTGAGGAAAGAACACATCAGTCCTTAGGAAATAATATTATTTTCCAATGAAATAAACATCTAAAAATCAACACTTACTATGACTACAAGATCAAAACAAATGATCATGATCATAAACAACTAATTTCTTCATATATACCAAAAAACGCCAAAAATCACAAAACTGACAAGGAATAACTTACTATTAACCATCTCTTAGTCCTCCAAATTTCTCTTGCCCAGCAGTATCCCAACAGTAAACTTTATCTTCCCACAGTTGGTGAAGAAATCCAGTGGATGAACTTCAACACCAATCGTAGCTACAAATCAAAAAATCTCCTCAATCCATATCTCACTACACACATATCTACACTATATATATACACGAATATGCATCTACATATGCTTACGTTCGTATTTCTTCCCAAACTCTCCCATAAGATAGCATTTCGATCCGGGGGTTCCGAAATCGTCTATTTGATTGAAGGTTTTGAAGGCATGATCGAACATTCCGGCGACGCCATAGGATCCAATGAAGCTAGAGATGTAGGGTTCTTGGGTGATTTTGGGGTCGTTTTTGTGGAATTCGATGACGGTTTTGATGTCGGTCAAACGGCCAGACTTTGCGAGGCGCTTGACGGTGAGGTCTTTGGGCGTAGCGAGAGGGTTGCGTAGTGATCGGAGAGGGAGAAGTTCAGAGTGAGAGAGAGAGAGAGAGAAAAATTTTTTTTTGAGGTTTGACGAGGCGTCAAATTTCTCAGTGATATGTGTACGGGAGTTAAAGAGAATAGAGACATATAAAATAATATTTGGTGTTTCTTTCATTATTAAACACTAGGGCACGGTGATCATTAATCCAATATAAAATTATTGGATTAAAATATAATTTATTTAATTTGTTGGTCAAAAAAATTTGAGGTGAAAATATAAATAGATTATCCGTATGGTTTTGAATTTTCAAATGAATTTTATAATTAGATTTTTGAAAAGAGTTTGGAGTATTGTAGTATGATGACACAAATGTAAACAAAGATCATATCACCAAATATTTACTCATGTAGTATTTTTGTTTATATAACCCACTTGCAATTTGTAATAGAAAATAAGCATTTTATTATCCTAGCCAATAACAGTACCCAAATAAATTTCTATATCCACATTTTCTTAGATAGTGAGTTTTGGTTGAAGTAAAGAAGAGAGATCTCAAAGCTATAGTTTTGCATCAATTTTAATGTAATGGTTAAAATTTATCAATTTTACGGTTTGGTGGTCAGTTTATTGTGCAGAAAATTAAATAAATGAAAAATAAATAAATTGTATGCTGCTTGGTGAATAAATCAATTTGAACATAAATTTTCCAAATTTATAGGTAAACGAAATAGTGAAAAGTAAATACATAATTGCTACGTAAAATTCAAGCACAATAAAAGTATAAGATTTTAAACAAACAACAAAATGTAAATCCCACAACACAGAAACATCTATATAAAAATCAGACGAAATACGCCAGCCAATGCTATGCAATAGAAAAAAATAAACAACAAATTAAGCACACCAGCCAGTGCTCTGCAATACAAAAAAAAAAACAAATAACAAATTAAGCACACCAGCCAGTGCTCTGCAATACAAAAAAAAATGCCAAATAACAAATTAAGCACACCAGCCAATGTTCTGTAATACAAAGAAAATGCAACACCCTTCCTGATAAAAAGATAACCAAATAAAAATATGATTAGTTTTGTTTAACCTAATTCAAGAGCATATTAGGAAGAAAAAACAAAAAAACAAAAAAATATATATCACCTAGTGTGTTACATTTACAAAAACAAACTCTTAGCATAAATCAATAATTCAAATGAAAATGATCTAACATACATCTAAACTAATTAGTTATAAATTTCACATAGATAAAAGGCTTTACAAAACTATTGTAAGTAATAAATTTCACATCGATCGGAAACTTTACAAAATATGGATCGTAGCTAGCATCTGTATGCTTTTCACAAAAATAAATGAGATTCAAACTTGTTCTTTCTTAGAAATCCTAGGAGCGCCTCATCACTTTTCAAAAAGTCCTCGTATCAACTTGTATGTATCCCCAGTGAGGAACATGCACGACAATCTATTAATTTATGAAAATAAAAAAAAAGTTAGTATATTAACAAAAGAAAAAACACTTTCAAATTGAAATTACCTTGTTACATCCCCATCGAAGCAATCTAGTTGTATTTATATTTTTGAGCTCCATATATTTTTTAACCCAATCCTACAAAAGTCGACACATATAGTAAAATATTTTAAAAATAACAATTTGTAATCAATAGAAACAAAGTTATCAAAAAATAAATTGTACCTTTTGACAAAAGTGGTTTGATCCATAAGTAACACTATAACAAAATTTCAGGATAAACAATGTTTGTAGTAGAATCTGGCTCATCATTGGGAAGGAGGACACTTATACGATCAAAGGAAGTGCATCTAGATAGGGCCACATACAATTGCCCATGACTAAACACTGGTGTGCGCAAATCAACTCCAACAAATTTCACGGATTGCCCTTGAGATTTATTAATGGTCAGGGCATATGCCAATCGAACTGGAAATTGACGTCTTGTCATTCGAAAAGGCATTTCTGAAGAAGACGGTGTCAAGGATATCCTTGGTATGAATACCAAATTGCCACATTTTTCTCCAGTTAAAATTTGAGCTTCAATTATGCGAGTATTACATTTAGAAACCATCCAATCTTGTGCCATTGCACAGTCCATCTTTTGGTGCAATATTTCTTAACAACATTATAGGACAACCCACTTTCAACTCTACCTTAAAAGCCGGTAGCCCAGGAGGATCTAATGAATTTAAATATTCATTAGGATATCTATTTATTATAGTACGATCAATTTCATCATCTTCAGGCATCTTGTCTGCTGCCAAATAAGTATGTGTGTTGCCGGGAAAAATATTCAATGCTGCAGTATTGATAGCACTGACATCATCATTCCGTGCAGAAAGAATTGTACGTTCAGTTAAAAATGTTGTAGTCGATGTCATTGCCACATCCAGTTGCAGATAAACTACTGAGATTATGTCTTTTAGATCTTGGCATTTGTGTATTGTTGATGGAAGTTTAACAATTTCCTGAGGATTGGTCCCAATCTATTTATAAAAATAAATAAATAAAATAGTAAGGCCTCGTTTGGGAACCCTCTGTTTTAGCCAAAAAGTCAAAAAGTTACTAAATTAGCCAAAAAGCCAACAACCCACACCAAAAAGTCAAAGATTCTTTTTTCTCTCTACTTTTTGCATATCTTTTCGTAAAAAGCCAAAAAGTCATCCCAAACATACTAATTTTTTTTAGCTCATATTTTAGCCAAATAGCCAAAAAGTTACTAAATTAGCTTGTTCCCAAACGAGGCCTAAGTAAAATCAATTAAAGTACATAAACGTAAATATATTTCGTCAATTTAAAAGAACCATATAATGGAGAAAAAGTTTGAAGAAATATTACCTCCATCAAGAATTTTGCAAAATTAGCATTTTCAAGATTTGCATGATTCAAGCGCATGTTCAAATTTAAAGACAGAACATGTATATCCTTCCATAGAAAAGAGTGTCTTAATGATGCATTCACAATTTGCTCACGGACTCATTTGGTTATAACTGGTAAGATTTGTCGAAAATCTCCACCAAGAACAACAGTGATACCCCCAAATGGCTTTTCACTATCACAAGTGTCCCGAAGTGTGCGATCAACTGCCTCAACACAATGTCTATGCTGCATAGGAATTTCATCCCAAATTATAAGTTTTGTTTCTCTAAACAATTCTGCTTGTAATGATTGCTTGCTAAATCCACAAATTGAATTTTCCAATACATCCAACGGAATGGAAAAAGTTGAATGAGCAGTACGACCTCCTACCAATAACAATGATGCAATTCTAGATGAAGCCACAGTAATAACAATATGGCCAAGGCTGCGACACTTTAATGCAATCGCATTGTACAAAAACGTTTTCCCTGTTCCGGCACCTCCATTCAAAAAGAAAATAGTTCCTTTATTTTCAAAGACTGAGGAAGTGATTGCATCATAAGCTGTTCGTTGATCATTGTTGAGGCGATCAATAATAATTTATGCATCTGTTTGTTGTGCCTCGTTATGCAGTTGTTGATGTTCGAATATCAACTTGTTACCAACTACTGCACTCCAATTTGTAGAAGGTTGTGGCATTGGCGGGAAGTCAATTAAACTTTTTCCTGATTCTTGGAGCATTTTATTCAAAAGATATAGACCATAGTCTTCAATTTAAGCCTCAGTTGGTTCAGAAATGGCAAACAATGTTCGAATCTTATGTGCAAGATCATCACATATATGCATTGAAAATTAATTCCATAACGCATATGGTTGCAGTGGAGAGCACTGAGTAAGAATAATAGTAAACAATCTCCTTAATTGATAACCAGTTTTCATAACTGCAGCCTTTTTAAGGCATTGTATCCATTCTTCATCATCTTCTAAAAGTCCTCTTGCAACACATGCTGATTTAAATGTATCATGCAAAACATTGTTGACCGTGCGTAAACATTGAAACGATTTTGGTCCTTTAACAACAGTTAATAGCAAACGCAAATAAAATCTCTCCCCATAATTAGGGCTAGCAAAGTACATTCTACCAATTGCATAGCCCTGCTGCCTTGGTTTCCATCTCTTTTCTGAATTAAGCCAAACAAAATGTTGTGAAAATTCTTGGTAAGTGAATGGACATTCATCTTCCATAGAAGCGCAACATGCAAAAAAACCAGTAAGAGTTGACATTTGTTGGCCAGCTCTAGAAACAATTGCTTATAATGATTCATCAGGATTAAAAAGAACGCGGTGCATTCCAGGTAAATGAAGTGCTAAGCGTACAACTGTTGGTATCTCTGCATGCAATGGATAACCAAATATTTGCCAAGCAGCTTCTGGAGGTCCAATATACATCGCATTGAGATATTGTTGGATCTCATTTATTAATCCCAACACCATCGTTGTACGATCATAACCCTTATAAATGTACTTGTGTATATACTTGACGTATCTCATTCCGGCACAAACTTCCACATTTATGTGACAGTTGAAACGTTTAAAAAGATATGCATTGTATGGTATGATGTCTCTATTATCAACTTCTTTCCCCCTCACAATATGAGCTTGACCATTATTGCGACGACGATAGTTAGGATATCCATCTTGATCCATAGTAGTTATTTCTGCGAATGCTCAAGGGTATCTCTTAGTGCATTTACCATTTTCCATACATGGTGCTTGTGGATTTCGAGCACCACATGGTCCATGTACCATACAACACTTGATAGTTTCAAAAAGCATAGGTTCATCTTTTGGATCTGGAAATTTTGCACAAACCAATTTGTCTACTTGAGCACATGTTCGAATTTTGTCTGGACCCTTAAGAAATAGAAGTGCATGCATATGAGGAAGGCCTCGCTTTTGGAATTCAATTGTAAAACACATGCACAACTTTATTACCAAACACTCGGTTTGTTTCTATCTCCTTCATCAAGCACTTTCTCTTTAACTCAAAAACACGGGCAATTAAATCAGGACGATCAATAGGCTTTTGGTGCGGTAATAATGCCGAAGTAATTTCTGGCCAATTAGGATTTGCAATCATGGTGAGAAAAATGTCTGGACATTGGTTGTATCGCGTGATAGCCATTGAGTCTTGAAAGATTTCAAACATGTGTCTAGGACCTCCAGCAAATGAAGATAGCAAAACAAACCTTTGACCAATTTGATTGGGTTGAAGGTCATTTGGATCAATATCTGTCAAATCTTGGTAAAGTTCAGCACAGATCTTCCCTTGATTAAGCTTGTAGTAAGTCAACCTATTTTGTTCAGTTGCGGCCCAAGCATCAACCAAAAACTCTTGGAACAGTTTTCCAGCTCTCAAAATTGTTGAATACTCTGTGGGTCGTTCAAACAAACGATAACTATAAAAATCCATTTGAGTAAGCCGATCAGTTGAAGGTCAATCACGTTCAACATCTCACAGTTTCCAAGCTCACCATGTGGAAATAATAAAACATAATGTAATGGCAAATATGCTGGGTGACATTCATTGATTTGCATTAGCTCATTATTTTCATGTAGATGTAAGATAACATCTCTCATTCCACTAACCTTGGTTCCATCACCTGGTATTACAACTACAATCTCATCTGTAGTTGGTAGGTTATACCGTCGTCGATCTGTCGATGAACTGTAGTGGAGATGAGCAGGCAAATTTCGTCCTGTCAAGGCTAATTGATTCAAAATTGCATGAGCCTGGCGAAATTTAGCAACGAATGCATTAACCTGTAATAAACTATCTTGAATAGTTTTTAGAACATCTCTTCTTAATTGAGGATTTCTACGATTGCGAACTTCTAAAGCTGAATCAGGGTCATAAATGTACAATTGCGCATAAGCTGCATCTTGCCCTGATTGTGGTAGTAGTGATCCTGTTCGATGTCGCAATTCCCCATGGATAGTGAATGATGTAGGGCCTCTTCCAGTAAGTACTCTTGGATCTAATGTAGCACCAAGACTTGTAAAAGCATTGGTTGCATTGTACACTCGAGTATAACGTCGAAACGATTTTGATTTATCATCATTCCCATCATATAATGCTTGAAGAAGTGAAGGGGGTGTAATAAGCAGAGGAAGCTTAACCTTCCCTTTTGAACAACATGTTCCGAATAGAGGACGGTTTGGAGATGATTTTACTAATTTTTCATCCATCCAATGTAATGTTGAACAGAAAGGACATAATACATCCATCTTGCCAAGAGAATGACGACATGAATTTATATGTGCTCGAGTACCAACCATTGGACCCATAGGCATATCCTCTAATTCCTCATTAGTACATAGATCCTCTTGAAGGGAAGGAGTTGTAAGAGTAGGCCTACAAATATTGGTTCTGTGTAAATTAAAATAGAATGGTAATAGTAGGAGTATGTATTTGAAGAATTAAACACAGTCTTTTACCAATTCCTTTGTGGAGCTAAAGATGTGCTTGGCATTGAGAACGAACATGTGGAAGGATGTGCAACCATTGTTCGTTTTTGCGCTGACTGAGTGTCCTCAGTTGCCTTTGTTCCTAGTTCCAAGCAAGCACGACTACGACAACACGGTATTAAAGAAGTTTGTCTCGGTTGAATACATTCTCTTGATTTCTCCCGTTCTCGCCGTGTACGTTGGGCCAATGTAGCTTTTGATATAACATTGTTATGGTGTGCCTAAAATGTGAATATTATGTCATTGATACCTAAAATACAAATATTATCGTATACTATTTTATTTCTTTTTCTTTTTGCCTTGTGATAATTTTAAGAATATTTTTACATTTTCTTTGTCCTACTTCGTTTTCCATTTTGCTTCATTTTCCCTCTTCATGCCTTGTGATATAACAATTTATTTTTTAATTATTGTTTTCTCTTTCTTCTTGCCTCATGATGATTTTAAGAAAATTAAAAATATTTTCTATGCCAATGTTCCTCTGTTCCTTTGCTTAGATGTTATAAAGTTTTTCTTGGAGTTGATAAAAGTTACAATTATTTTTTAGGAAATATTAAAGAGAGCTAAAAATACTTTGTTTGAGTGTACAGAAAACAAAGAGCACACAAAAAAAATTGACAACATAGTTTACATTTTTAAAAATATACATGATCAATGTTCACTTAAACAATATGATTGACTTTGTTTTACTCGATAAATATTTTTTTAAAGATGTTGAATATATACCATTGGACATGCGTTTTCCTTTCCTTTGTCAAAAGAAGTTGCCTTTTCTTTTCCTTCAGACATTGCCTTGGCCTTTTCCTTTTCCTTTGCGTACAGAATACGAAAAAGAACATGTATTTATAGAATTTATTAAGATTACGAAAAAAGAATATGTTGAACTTGATATTTATACTTACCTTAGAATTGCGGATAATATTAAGATTGCACTCATCACGAATAACAAAACTGATATTCCTAGTCTCATGGAGCAATGGGCTTGCATGAGTAGGCCTACAAATATTTGTTGTGTACAAAATAAAATTTATAAAATAAAATCTTAACAATAAGAATATGTATTTGTAGAATTAAATACAATGTTTTACCAATTCCTTTGTGAAGCTAAAGATGTGCTTGGCGAAGGCAGATGTCTAAACATTACTCCTTTTTGAGCCGGTGGAGTATTAGTTGTGCTTGGTGGAATTAATTCTCTCGATCTCTCTCGTTCACGTCGCGAACGTTATCCCAATTGATATGAAGAGCTTGCCTTATCATTTTTTTCGCGTTCTCGCCGTGCACGTTGAGCCAATGCAGCTTTCGATATAACATTATTGTTATGTGCCTAAAACATGAAGATTAATTTCATAAGATGCCTAAATTTTATCATCTATTGTTTTATACTTTACTCTTCATTTTTCATTTCTATTAATTTACTTTATCTTAATTCCCTTTCCATCTGATATTTTGTAAAAAAATTGAAAACTTTTCATTTTGTATCCCTCCTCCCCTCATTCCTTTTTTTTGTTCTATTCCTTTTTTATTCTCTTGCAGATGTTCATGTCAATAGTAAAACGCCAAAAAAGAATAATAATAATTTAAGACAAGTATAATGTTTTTTGTACAAATGCTATTTTAGCATGCTTCAAAAAAAACATTTCACAAATTTATATGAAACTGTTTACTATAAGAACAGTATATGTCACTGTGCAAGTAGTATGCCAATTTTACATTTAAAAATCTATAAATAATCAAGGTTCATGGTCCAAAATAAATATTTCAAAAAAATAACTTTAAATGGAAATGTTGAAGAGCCATACTACTGAACATGCATTTTCCTTTCCCTTGCCCGAAACGGTGGTCTTTTCGTTTTTCTTCAACAATGCCTTGGCAATTTCCTTTTCTTTTGCCTACAAAAAATAAAAATAAAAATTTAAAGAATAAAGAATATATATATGTAGAAAGTTTTTAAAAAATATATAAATAAGAATATACGGTGTATACGGTGTTTTGAATGAAAAAAAATCTATATAATTAAATTGGGCCTACCTCTCGAACACGGATGACATTAAGGTCACGCTCATCACGGATAAGAACATTAACATTTCTTTCTTGAAGAAATTGGACCTAAAAATACAAAAGAATTAGAGGTAAAAAAAATTATACATGTAAGAAAATGAGTAAAAGGAATCAGTATTACAGTTCGACATAGGTCTCCATCCATCTGTAAATTATAAGAAAAGAGAATTTTGTTATAAGGAATTAGATAAAAAAAAAAATTATGAAAAGAAAAGAAAATTGACTTTTGCTTATAAGAAAAATGTTTTTTTTTTTTTTTCAAATAAATAAAAAAGAAAACAACTTAACTTCGCCGGGGTTGTTAACAACTCCGCCGGTCCCAAGCCCGGGTTAAGGAGGAGGGTTGTGTGTTAGGTAGCCGACAGCCAACACGTAAAAAAAGCCGCTCGGATCCCTTATGAAAATGAATCCTACTTTGAATCGTTTAAATGCTAGGTCGTTTCCCTCAAGTGACGCGTTGCGCCTGCCTCCGGGTGTTTCGAAAAGTGAGCAAGGGGCGCCGTATCGACACCTGGGTGCGGTGAAAAATGAGCAAAGGTTTCCGTGTTTTTCTGGACGAGTGCGGGTAAAGAAGCCAGTCCAAGACTATAGGTTTAGGGTAGCCACTTGGAACATAGGCACCTTAACTGGTAAGACGATGGAATTGGTAGATGTTATGATTAGGAGGAGAGTTAGTATAGCTTACTTGCAAGAAACTAAGTGGACGGGAGAGAAAGCTAGGGAAATTGAGAATACCGGTTTTAAACTATATTATAGTGGTAAGGATAGACGCAGGAATGGGGTAGGAATCATAATTGCCAAGGGTCTTGTGGAAGGTGTAGTGGCGGTCACTAGGAAAGGAGATAGGATTATGCTAGTCAAACTAGTTATTGGAGGGAATATAGTGAACATTATTAGTGCATACGCCCCTCAAGTAAGGTTAGATGATCAGACTAAGAGGGATTTTTGGGAGCAAATGGATGAGATCTTACAGGAGATACCCGTAGAAGAGAACCTGGTTATAGGTGGAAATTTTAATGGCCATGTAGGCATAGATAAACTATGTTATGAAATGGTGCATGGTGGATAAGGTTTTTGGTGACAGAAATGAGACGGAGATAGAGTATCTTAGATTTTGCGTTGGCTTCTGACTTGGTGGTAGCCAATACTATGTATAAGAAGAGGGAGGAGCATTTGATAACCTTTAAGAGTGGATTAGTTAAGAGCCAAATAGATTACTTCTTAGTGAGAAAAGTGAACCGTCTAAAATGCAATGATTGTAAGGTGATTCCTGGAGAGAGTCTGGTCTCTCAACATAGGATGTTGGTACTAGATTTATGTTTTAGAGGGCAATACCAAGCTAGGAAGGATGGTGGGCGTCGTAGGACGAGATGGTGGGACCTAAAAGGGGATAAACTAGAAATATTTAATAATCGAATGGATAAGGAAGGTACTTGGGACTTAGAAGGTGATGCTAACACTATGTGGAACTCGATGGCCAATTGTATGAGGGGAATCTCAAGGGAAGTGCTTGGAGAGTCGAAAGGAACGGGACCCAGCTCTAGGGAAACTTGGTGGTGGAGGGAAGAGGTTCAAGCTGTAGTTAAGGCGAAAAAAGATAGCTTTAAAAAATGGCAGAAGGATAGAACTGAGGAAAACCTTAAGAGCTATAAATTGGCTAATAAAGAGGTCAAGAAAGTAGTGAGAGAGACTAAGTTGAAAGTTTATGATGACATATACACTAGACTAGATAGTAAGGAGGGAGAGAAGATGGTATACAAACTTGTTAAGATACGGGAGAGGAAAACAAAAGATTTTAATCAAGTAAAGTGCATCAAGAGTGAGGATTCTAAGGTATTGATAAAGGATGATGAGATTAAGGAAAGATGGAAGAATTATTTTGAGAAATTATTAAATGAGGAACATGGAGGTACGACAATAGGGGAAGAAATAGCCAGTAATACGATAAACCAAGACTATAGGTTCTATCGCAGGATTAGAAACTTTGAAGTGGAGATTGCACTTAAGAAGATGAAATCAAATAAGGCTTTAGGATCCGATGATATCCCTATTGAAGCTTGGAAGTGTTTGGGTAAAAAGGGAGTTGCTTGGTTGACTAGGTTGTTTAGCAAAATTTTGTTGACTAGGAACATGCCAGATGAGTGAAGGAAGAGTATTTTAGTGCCTATCTATAAGAATAAATGTGATGTCCAAAATTATAACAACTATAGAGGAATCAAGCTAATGTGTCATATAATGAAAGTGTGGGAGAGGGTGATGGAACGCCGACTGCGAGACATAACCAAGGTGTCAGAGAATCAATTTGAGTTTATGCCTGGTAGGTCAACAATGGAAGCGACCTATCTTTTGAGGAGAGTAATAGAAAAGTATAAAGAAAAGAAAAGAGACATTCATATGGTGTTTATCGATCTTGAGAAAGCATATGACAGAGTGCCCCGGGATATAATATGGTGGGTGTTAGAGAAGAAAGGGGTGACAAAAGGTTACATTGACGTGATTAGGGACATGTATGAAGGGGTGGTGACTACTATTAGATTGCCAGCTGGAGAGACAAATGAATTTCCTATCACTGTAGGGTTACACCAAGGATTTGCCTTAAGTCCTTATCTTTTTGCTTTAGTTATAGACGAGTTGATGATAAATATTCAGGATGACGTGCCATGGTGTATGCTTTTTGCAGACGATATTGTGTTAGTGGATAAGACTAGAGAAGGAGTTAACACAAAGTTGGAGATTTGGAGAAAAGCTCTTGAATCTAAAGAATTCCGGATAAGCAGAACTAAGACAGAATACATGGAGTGTAAATTTAGTAACAGTAACAATGAAAACAGAGGAGAAATGAAGATTGAGAACTAAGAACTGCCTAAGAGTGAACATTTTCGTTATTTATGGTCGATTATCACAACAGCGGGAGAGATTGATGCAGATGTGGCCCATAGGATTAAGGTAGGATGGTGTAAGTGGAGAAGTGCGTCTGGGGTATTGTGCGATAAACGAATACCCACTAGACTAAAAGGTAAGTTTTATAGAACGGCTATTAGACCAGCTATGTTGTATAGGACGGAGTGTTGGGCAACCAAGAAACAACATGTAGATAAGATGAGTGTGGCGGAGATGAGGATGCTAAGGTGGATGTGTGGTAAGACTAGGCAAGACAGGATTAGGAATGAGTGTATTCGGGAATGGGTAGGAGTAGTACCGATAGAAGATAAGTTGAGAGAGAATCGTTTGAGATGGTTTGGTCATATTCAACGAAGACCAACAGATGCAGTAGTGAAGAGATGCGATACTGTAACGGTAGATGGAAGTGTTAGGGGACGGGGTAGGCCTAGATTAACGTTGACTAGCGTTATAAATAGAGATATGAATCTACTTAATTTGACTAATGAAATGGCCTTTGATAGGGCCGCGTAGAGAAGAAGGATTTATGTAGCCGACCCCATTTGATGGGACTTAAGGCTTGGTTGGTTTGGTTTGGTTTAAAAAAGAAAACAACTTACGTGACCAAAAATAGTAATGTTGTCCATAATTAGTGGTTGAAGGTCAATGGTGTCTCAACCTGAAAGTGCCAGGTTATGTAAATTTGACAAAGATAACTGTATGAAGACAAAATGAGGTTTAATAATTGCCACAAAGAAAAATTAATCGCTACAAAATTAACAACCTCCTAACATATTTTAGTTAACAACCTAGTTTAAGAAGTTCGTTTGTGCATGAATATCATAGATGGAGAAATTCACCTACTACAGGATAGAAGAAAAATTATAATTTTTTTATGTCTTCAATATACGTTAAAAATGATAGAAGAAAAATTAAATACTCTCACAGAAATCGTCATAATTTTTCTCTATTGACCAAAATGTAGAACTATAGCAATAAATGATTTTGTGGTTGATTCTATATAGCAACTTTGCACTGACAAAGGTTAATTCTTATGGATTATATTGCCCATTTTTCCTACTAACAACTAAGTAAATTATAAAAAAAAAATATAAATTATACTAATGAATAAGATTTTAGCAAAACTTAATTACAGAAATTTAATTACTAAATTTACATTTTAAAATGTGAAAAAGAAAAATAAGAAAAAACTACAATAAAAATTTATAAAAGGGCTCGCCACACTGTAACTAGAAAATTACAAATACCTTTGTATTATCTGTATAATTGCAAATGCCTTTTTCAAAAAAGTATACTACACAATAGCTTATTTACTCCAAGGAGTAATACTCTCATAAAAATCATTAAAAAGTTATTAAAACAAATTTTTAAAATAAGTTTAAGTTTTTTCAAAAGTCCTGATAAACATCTAAAAAGTCTTTTTTTTGTTTGAAAAATTCCATAAATAAAATTGAAACAGAAAAATAAACTGGACTCTTTTTAAAGAGAGAGAAGCCTAAACATTTTAAAATAGCAGTTCAATAAAAAACAAAATTAAAAACAATTCACTGAAAGCAAAAAAAATAAGGGTCATCAAATTAACAGTTATATACCAAGATACATAACTATACACACTATATTAGACTTATTTGTAAACCAAATATTAAAAGCTTAATGTTTAATCTAATTATTGAAAATTCGAAGACCAAATATGAAAGAGTCCATTCATTAATCCAAAACATTTATTAACTCGCTGCAATTCAATAAAGAAAGTGAGGAACTAATAAAGAATTGCAAGGGATAGAACACTCATCACAAAAAATGTATACAAATCTATTTTTATATTTGGTGAGTAAAAATATGACCATTGATGATTAAAGAGAGCCTCAACCCATCTGACCAAGATGAAACAAAAATCTATATAACAACAACCTAATTAATGTCAACATTAACTCAGAGTTTTTTTTGGAAGCTCAACCCATTAAGATGAAATAAAAATGATTGCTAACATAAAACCCAATTTTCCTTAACCCTCATTTGAAACATGAAACCCATTTTTCCTTAACCTCCATTTGATAAAGAGAGAAAAGTGGGTGTTAAAATTCCATTGATTATTAAAGGGTACTGTGGGAGCCGAGGTTACACGTGTCACAGTAAAGTTTTGCCAAGGTACTCTAGTAATTGCCGAGGAGAGTTCTGAAGACTTCTTAAGTCGGGGTAAAAGCCTCCGTCCTCGGCTTAACGTACAAGGGCCGAGATACCCGCAGAAGAATAAAGCCGAGGTAACTGACAGATCGACCATACCTGCCTATATAATATGATAATATTATCTTGGTTAGGTGGATGTATAGCTATGTGGAGAAAGCCTTGAGGCCATATGAGTTGGCCATGAGGCCACTAGAGGCCATGTGAAGCCATGAATAGCTTTTTGTCTGGAAAGCTGCCAAAAGCGCAATAGTGGGCTGGCAAGCCAGCTCAAAAGCTGGTAACCACTCCATTAACCTTTCTGGTAAATATATGGAATGGTTGGGACGCAGAGGAGGGCATTCGGGCATTCGGGCATCAATCCCAACAGTGAAAACAGACATAGAGAGGCAACAAACTAATTGTAACATTTACAATTAAATACTCAGAGAGTGAGAAAGTTACTGAGAGTGAACTGTAATTCTTGTTACTGTTCATAGTGAAACACCTCGGCCTCCCGTGGACGTAGGCAATTATTGCCGAACCACGTTAAATCCTTCTTGTCTTTGTGTTATTATCTGTGCCATCTATTCTGCTTGTGTTTTTACCGCTGAATCACTAAGATAGGCAGTGTGATCGAAAAATCACTCACACAATTTGGCGCCGTCTGTGGGAAAGTACGACGAATAGATGGCCAGTAACGCACAAAACGAAGAGGTTGGGGGTGACACTCCCGCTGGGAGTGGCAGGCCTATTAACCTTGACGTCGACGGAGACAACCACAATGACAAAAACCGTGGCCAGGGGCACAGGGGAAAGAACGTCATACAGGAGGACGACACTTCAAAGAAGACAGACCAGAGCAGATACTACAAGGAGGATAACCTCCAGATATGGAGAGATAGGTGCATACGAAGGGATGAGGAACTCAAGGATCTGGCAAATAAGTTGGTAGACCTGCAGTCGGTCGTCAACTTCATGATGCAAAGCAAGGTCATGCAGCCACCATACCCGCTGCAGGATACGCCAATCCCAGCAGTTAAAGCTCGGAATGAAGGAAGGACAATAACTCCTGAAGCACCACAACGCTCCAGAAACATGAGGCATTCTCACCCGTCCTCCGGAGAGGTCGGTAAGTCCCAGAGGATGTATAATACAAAGGATCAGGAACCAGGAGAACATCGGCATGTACAAAAGCAGGCTCTTTGCTTCGACACCACCCATGGAGAAAGATCAAAACGGGCGTACCACGAGGCCGAGAGTAGCGTGCCGAAGGGACTAAAGTCGAAAGATAGCCGAGCTCCGGGGAGGAGTAAAGAAGACTTGAGAAACTACCTCAAGAGGAGGAAGCAGAACGCTGAAGCCGAGGTAAACTCGTTCATCAAGCCGAGGACACCATTCTCGGTGGAACTGGACAAATTTGAAGCACCAAAAAGATTCAGCATGCCGAGGTTTCAAATCTATGACGGTAAGTCAGATCCTAACTTCCATGTTGGATTGTTTTTAAACTCAATGGCGTTATATAGTGGAAATAAGCCTTTGCTCTGCAAAGTATTCCCTTCGTCCTTTGGAGAAATTGCATCAGATTGGTTCCACAAGTTACCAAAAGGAAGTGTGAAAACTTGGGAAGGCCTGGCCGAGATGTTTGTGGCCAGGTTCGTGACAAACAAGCTACAGCCATTAAGGGTAGACGCACTAATGGCTTTGAAGATCAGCAAGGATGAAGGCCTTAGGGCCTACGCAAAGAGGTACTACGAAGTGTTCAACCGAATACCTGAATGCAACCAGGAGGTAGCGGTCGTGTCTTTCAAGAACGGCCTGAAAACAGATTGTTCACTACGGAAATCTTTGGCGAAGACATTGCCAAAGAGCATGGAGGAACTCATGGCAAGAATCGAAAAATATGCCAGAGCCGAGGAGGATACATCGGCACCGAAAGATGTCAAACAGGAGGGGAACGGCTCGCCAAAGCGAAGCCGAAGTAACAACGGGTTCAGCAAGGCAGAGGTAGAGTTAAGGGCTAAACAGGCAGTGACAACCGTGTTCCGACTTCCAATCCAAAAAATCCTAGGAAAAATCCAGAGCCAGCCCTATTTCAAAACACCGGTAAGGGAACCCGGGGAGTTTATGGGAAGAAACACGGACAGACATTGTTCGTATCACAATGAAAACGGGCATACAACACAGGGTTGCAGAGCCCTCAAAGCACACTTGGAAGATCTGGTGAGGCGAGGCCACCTCAGAGACCTTGTCGATGAAACCAGAACGAGGGAAGAACAGGCAAGGCTGCCTCAGGCTGAAGCAGCTCCACCACCACCGCAACCTCGGGAAGAAAGACCTCGGGTAGTAAATGTGATTCATTCCAAGGTGAATGAAAACGACATACGGGGGGAAACCCAAAGAGTAAAACACTTGCAGTACGTGAACCAGATCGGATTGAAAAGACCTCGGCCAGGGGATTGCCAAGGTCCGATGATAAACTTCACCGAGGCCGACCTAGAGATGGTACAGCAGCCGCATAATGATGCCTTGGTTATATCACTCCAGGTTGGGGAGTGCCAGGTAAAATGCATCCTCATAGATCCAGGCAGCTCTTGTGACGTCATGTACGTTAGATGTTACAAGGAGCTAGGCCTTCACCCCGACGACCTGGAGCAATCAAATAGCCCGATGGTCGGCTTCAATGGAACGCCGACGTGGCCACTGGGTGCCACAAACTTGGAAGTGCAAGCAGGCACTAAGAAGATCAAGACCGAGTTCATTGTGATTGATACGCCATCACCATACAACATCATCATGGGCAGGCCGTGGTTGCATGCAATGGGGGCAGTTCCCTCAACATTGCACCAACTACTGCGCTTCCCAACAGAGCATGGGATTGAAGAAGTCAGAGGAGATCAACTACAGGCAAAGAATTGCTCCATGGCAGCAATGAAGACTACCTGCAATGTTCGAGAACCAGCCAAGGCAGAAATTGAAGACGAGGACATGGAAGTCTTGGACGATGTCGGCAAGGAGCCGGCCGAGAAGAGTGAGGAAACACTAAAGAAAGTCCTCGTCCAGGAGGGCGATGAGGAGCGCTTTTTTCTTCTCGGCTTAGGCTTAGCCGAGGAAGAAGAAAGAGAACTGGAAACCTTCTTAAGAACAAACATAGAGGTGTTCGCCTGGACACCTTATGAAATGCCTGGCATTGACCCCGAGGTCACATGCCACAGACTGAACGTTGACAGGTCGGCTAAACCTGTGATTCAACGAGCTAGAAGACCGACGTTGGTACACGTCGAAGCAGTGGAGGAAGAAGTTGACAAACTTCTAGAAGCAAGGGCCATCAGAGAAGTCAATTATCCAACATGGCTATCAAACACTGTGGTGGTAAAAAAGAAAAATGGTAAATGGAGGGTTTGCGTGGATTTTACAAGCCTCAATAAAGCCTGCCCCAAAGACAGCTTCCCTTTGCCAAAAATTGACCAGCTGGTGGATGCCACATCTGGACATAGTAGGATGAGCTTCCTGGACGCATACAGGGGATATCACCAGATAGCCATGTACCCTCCCGACGAGGAGAAGACAGCGTTCATCACCCCAAAAGGCCTGTACTGTTACAGGGTGATGCCTTTTGGACTAAAGAACGCAGGAGCAACCTACCAAAGGCTGGTGACCAAAATGTTCAAACACCAGATAGGCCAAACAGTGGAAGTCTACATCGATGACATGGTCGTGAAGACCAAGGAGCCAGCAGATCATCTTACCGACCTAGCCAAGGTATTTAACATACTTAAAACATATCGGCTCCGACTCAACGCATCAAAGTGCGCGTTTGGGGTTGGATCTGGAAAGTTTCTAGGGTACCTGGTAACAAGAAGGGGAATAGAGGCCAGCCCAGATCAGATCAAGGCCATCCTAGATCTACAGAGCCCAACCTCGGCAAAACAGGTTCAAATGCTCACTGGCAGGGCCGCAGCCCTAAACAGATTCATAAGCCGAAGTTCAGACAATTGTAAACCTTTCTTCAACCTGGTAAAAAAGACTGCAGACTTCCTGTGGACCGAAGAATGTGAGGCCGCTTTGGCCGATCTAAAAAAGTACTTGATCACGGCTCCAGTCCTCTCGACACCTGAGCCCGGGGAAGAGTTATTCTTGTACTTAGCCGTGTCAGAGCACGCAGTGAGCGCAGTACTGATCCGAGAAGAGCAGGGAGAGCAGAAGGCAGTCTATTATGTAAGTAAAACCTTAGCCAGCGCTGAAACGAGGTACTTACCACTGGAGAAGTTAATGTTGGCCTTGGTCATGGCCTCAAAGAAGTTGAACCACTACTTCCAAGCACACAAGATTGTGGTATTAACAGAGCACCCATTGAAATCCCTGTTACAACAAGGAGACTTGACAGGAAGAATTGCAAGATGGGCAGTGGCCTTGGGCCAGTATGACCTGGAATTCAGGCCCCGAACAGCAATTAAGGGCCAAGTTTTGGCCGACTTTGTGGCAGAATTCACCCCGGAGTCCATCGAACGTCGGCCTCCTTTGAGCCGAGATGAACCAGGTCCTAGCAAGCAAGAAGAATCCCAGCCAAAAGCAAAAGAGCAAAGGAAGGAAAAGCTCAGGCCTTGCAGCATCTACATCGGCGACTCATTCAGACTCTTTGTCGATAGAAGTTCAAACCGACGAGGAGCGGGGGCAGGAGTGCTGCTGATATCCCCAGATGGGGAAATAATAGAACAATCCATCCGTTTGGGGTTCAAGGCCTCAAACAACGAAGCTGAATATGAAGCATTAATTGCAGGACTAAAATTGGCAGCAGCAGCAGAAGCAGATGAGGTAATAGTTTTTTGTGATTTACAGTTAATTGTTAACCAATCAACAGGAGAATTTGCAGCCAGGGACGAGAGGATGTCGGGATATGCAAAAGAGGTTATAAGATTAGCCGAGGTATTTCAGAACTGCCGACTTCTTCAAGTTAGCCGAGATGATAACAGCCACGCCGACGCGTTGGCCAACCTGGCGAGTTCAATGCAGACTGGAAAAACAAGAACAATTATGATCGACTACATGTCGGGCCCGAGCATAGAACCACGGAGCGCAAAGCAAGAAGCAATGTGTGTGGACATGGGGCCGAGCTGGATGGATGCAATTGTTGCATTCCTTAAAGAAGGAAAACTGCCAGAAGATCGCAAGGAGGCGCACAAAGTAAGATTGAAGTCGGCAAGATTCAGCCTGACTGCGGACGGACAGCTCTACAGAAGGTCCTTCACTGGACCCCTATTAAGGTGCGTACACCCTCTTCAAGTTGATGATTTTTTTATATGAAATTCATGAAGGGATTTGTGGAAGCCACACTGGGGGCAGATCATTAGCCCATAGGGCCATTACCCAAGGGTATTGGTGGCCATACATGCAAAAGGATGCAGAAGCATATGTGAAGAAGTGTAAACCCTGTCAACGGTTTGCACCTTTGATTCATCAGCCAGCTGCCGACCTGAATCCAGTATCCAGCCCTTGGCCGTTTGCCCAATGGGGCATGGATCTGGTCGGACAGCTTCCCCAAGCAACTGGGCAGAGAAAATACTTGCTGGTGGCAACAGATTACTTCACAAAGTGGATAGAGGCAGAACCTCTTGCTAAAATCCGAGATGTGGATGTCAAGAATTTCATATGGAAGAACATCATCACCAGATTTGGCATTCCCAGAGACATCGTTGCCGACAACGGAACGCAGTTCGACATCAAGCTCATCAAGAATTTCTGTGCAAAATTCAAGATCAAGAACTACTTCTCAACACCAAGTTTCCCTCAAAGTAATGGGCAGGCAGAAGCTTCCAACAAAGTGATTCTGGATGGAATCAAGAAGAGGTTGCAGGCAGCGAAAGGGAAGTGGGTAGATGAATTACCCAACGTGCTTTGGGCATATCGGACTACGCCGAGAAGATCAACAGGGGAATCTCCATTTGCCATGGCCTATGGCACAGAAGCAGTCATTCCACTGGAGGTCGGCATCCCAGGAATCCGAACCCAGGGAGTTGAAAATGGGACTAATGATATACTCTTAGCCCGAGATCTGGATCTTTTGGAAGAACGAAGAGAGAAGGCTGTAATTCAGCTTGCAGTGTACCAGCAACAACTTGCCAGAGCATACAACAAAAAGGTCAACCCAAGAGATTTTCAAGTCGGCGACCTGGTCTTAAGGAAAGTGGTCAGCAACAAGAAAGATCCCAGAGAGGGCAAGCTTGGCCCAAACTGGGAAGGGCCTTACAGAATTACCTCGGTGTTAGGTAATGGAGCTTATCGGCTTGAGGACAACGAGGGCAAAGCATTGCCAAGACCCTGGAACACTTGCAATTTGAAATTTTTCTATTATTGAGAGATCCTTATTCTTGGCCGATGTCATATGATTGATAAAAATGCTGGAAGACATGACAAATGAGAACCCAAGTGGAACTCAGGTTCACATTGGGGCCAGAGAAGATACAGAGAAGATACAAAGCCTACCACTTGTTGAAATTTGTAGCGATTTACAAGTTGGTCTGGCCGAATACAAAGCCTACCACTTGTTGAAATTTGTAGCAATTTACAAGTTGGTCTGGCCGAATACAAAGCCTACCACTTGTTGAAATTTGTAGCAATTTACAAGTTGGTCTGGCCGAATACAAAGCCTACCACTTGTTGAAATTTGTAGCAATTTACAAGTTGGTCTGGCCGAATACAAAGCCTACCACTTGTTGAAATTTGTAGCAATTTACAAGTTGGTCTGGCCGAATACAAAGCCTACCACTTGTTGAAATTTGTAGCAATTTACAAGTTGGTCTGGCCGAATACAAAGTCTACCACTTGTTAAAATTTGTAGCAATTTACAAGTTGGTTTGACCGAATACAAAGCTTAGCTTCGCTTGTTGAAATTTGTAGCAATTTACAAGTTGAAGTTAAGCCGAGATGATTCCTTAGCTTCGCTTGTTGAAATTTGTAGCAATTTACAAGTTGAAGTTAAGCCGAGGTTACTACTCTCCTCACTTGTTGAAATTTGTAGCAATTTACAAGTCGAGGTGAAGCTGATGATACTGCTGTCCGACATATAGCAATCCACTTGTTCAAACACTTGTTGAAATTTGTTGCAATTTACAAGTTGAAGTCAAGCCGACATAATTTACAGGTTCAAATAAAGTTGATATTATTGTTTAAACTCTTGTTGAAATTTGCAGCAATTTACAAGTAGATCATTGTTTAACACCTGTTATAACTTGAGTAAAGTTTATTGTTTGTATTAACCCTTGTTGAAATTTGTAGCAATTTACAAGTTGGTCAGGCCGATTAAAAAGCTTAGCTTCGCTTGTTGAAATTTGTAGCAATTTACAAGTTGAAATTAAGCCGAGATGGTTCCTTGGCTTCACTTGTTGAAATTTGTAGCAATTTACAAGTTGGAGTCAAGCCGAGATATTTGTTTCTCTTCGCTTGTTGAAATTTGTAGCAATTTACAAGTCGAAGGGAAGCCGATGTTATGGCATACAGAATTATAGCAGTCTGCTGGTTGGATAAACCAAGGAAGATGTTCAAACACTTGTTGAAATTTGCAGCAATTTACAACTTGAAGTTAAGCCGACATGTTACCATCTGTTGAAATTTGCAGCAATTTACAGGTTGAGGTAAAGGTTAAGATTGTTGTTTAACACTTGTTAAAACTTGAGTAAAGTTTACTGTATATTTTAATCCTTGTTAAAATTTGTAGCAATTTACAAGTAGGGCAGACTGAGATTGTTGTTTAACCACTCGTTGAAACTTAAGAAAAGTTTGCAAAGGTTAACATTGAATAGTATATGTTTTATACTTGTTGAAGTTTATGACAAGATTGCAGGACAGTTCCTTGCCGAAGTAAAATTTGCAGGTGTTATACCCGAGGTATGTTACCCCGAGAAGATTACACAAAGAAGGAAGAGTATGTAAAGTATGCAAAATATTCTAAGTATAAAGCTACACAGAAGCAGTAAAGAAAAGTCAGAGACTGAAGCATAAAGATAACAGGAGTCAATTGTTTTTAAAGCAACAAGGGGGCACATCGGCCACAAAAGACAGCTTACATTGTTTAAAGAAAAGAAACAAAGTACAAAAGAAACAAAGTACAAAAAAGAAAAAGAGAAGATGTTCAAGTTTCTTCAGCCTCAGGAGCAGGTTGGGCTGGGACCTCAGAGGGCTCTTAAAAAGCGACCTCGGCATCCTTTTGACTCGCAACCTCTGCACCTTCTTGTACCATGACCTCAGCCTCCTTGTCTGCTGCTACCTCGGCCTCCTTTTCCGCTGCAACCTCAGCATCGATCTCGGCCAAAGTCTTCTCCACACTCCTATCAGCCAGAAGAAGGTCTGAAGATAGATGAGCTGGGCCAGTTTCCTTGGGCACCTTCTCAACCTCCTCATCCTCCTGGGTTAAGTCCATTAATTGATCGCCCTACGGAAGTGACTTGGTTTCAGAGGCTTCCTTGGATTTCCTGACCAGTGCTTCACCTTCATCTTCAGCGTCATCTTCAGCCTCGACTTCAGAATCAACTTCTTCTTCAACTTGGCTTGGAGGTGGAGAAAGAGCAAAGGGAAGACGAATGGCTTTGGTTTTGCGCCAAGGCGAGTCGGCAGGAAGACCAAGCTCTTTGGCCAAAGCATTCCAACCTAGGGAAAATCCCTTGTTGCATGCTTGCTTGACTTGAAGCTTGTAATCTTCCGCGACGTCGGCCATACCCTGACTATAGCCCTTCGCATCTGCAGCCTTGATGTCGGCGTCTTTGGTGGCCAGGGCATCAGTTAGCTCCTTCTCGGCTTGAGCCTTTTTAGCCTCGGCCTCTTTTTTCTCGGCTTCGGCGACCTTTCTTATATCTTCAGCAGCCTCAGCTTTTTGTTGAGCTAACTGATGGGCCTTTGTGGCCGCCTCGGCCTGATCCTCCAGCTTTTTCATCTTTAACTGATCCCTTTTGTGGATCTTCTGAAGGGCAGAGAACTCCTTCTTCAATTCAGATAACTCCTTCCCCATTTCAAAAGCCTGCATGGAAAAGGAAGTGTGGGCGTGTTGAATGGCCTGAAAGAACACAAGGCAAAAGTTATTATAGAATATTTCAAAATTTTACAAGTATGAGAGACAAGTTATCAAATTCAAAGACTTACTTGAACAGAATGCTGCAACATAAGGGCGTAATTCTCATATTTACTCATCTGGGCGTTACGCTCCAGATCGCCCTCCAGGAGAACTGCAGTACTGAGTGCAACGCCGATTTTGACATCGGCGGCACTGTCATTGGCATAGACCGGCCTGTTTTCAAGAGGTAACTTTGGGTTCCCAGGGAACTTTGGGAACCCTGGACCCTGAAGTCGTGGCAGATGAAGACCTCGGCTTCTTCTGCTGAGTGGCCCCTGATGGCTGGGCTTCAGCAGGTCTTTTTGTGGGTGCCGAAGTGGTCTTCTCGGCCAATTGAGAGATTGGCACTGCGTCTTCAGCCTCGGCATCAATGTCAGTCGCCTTGGCCTTTGGTTGGGCCTTCTTTACTCTTTTGGGTTTCGACGGAGGCACTTGTTGGGATGGTGCAGCATCCACTTCATCTGGAAGATCGGCCAAAAGGTCCAGCACCACTTTCTTTGGTCGTTCCATCTCGGCTGTTTTAACAAGTCTTCGTCGACGTTTCTTCTCTGTCACTGGAGCCGAGGTTGAAGGCTGATCGGCTGGCTCAGATGTGGAGGCAGCCTGTTCAGTAGAAGCAGTTGATGGAGGGGCGCTCTTCTTCTTTTTCTTCGGAACGTCGACTAATTTGGATGTGTATGTTGGGATGAAATTCAGCAACAATGGAGCCTTGCGCTTCTGGAGTGGAAGGTCCAGGAGCTTCTTCAAGCCTTTCCCAGGGAAATAGGACTGGCGGAAGTCCTTAGGAGGCTTGCGAACGTCTGCAAAGAAAAACACAACATCAGAAACAGATAAAATTTTGGAAAAATTGAAGAAAACAACAGTTAAGCAGATTGACACAGGGATCTTACCCTTGCCCTCCTTGACCGTTCGAGGAAGAGGGAAGAGATGAACTTCTTCATCTGGGCCAAATTCCCAGTTTCCAGAAGCGATCAAGTAATCATCTCCAGCCCCTTTGTTGGAGTCTGGAAGGTCGGCTACTATTTTAAATGCAGTGGACCTCGGCTTAAGGTAATAGACATAACCCTTTTCTTTGAGGTCAAGGGCACACATGGTGTAACAATACTGAACGTCGGCAAGAGTGATCCTAACACCCTCCTACCGAGCTAGGGCTATTATACCATTAAGTGTTCTAATGGTGTTTATGGTGAGTTGCATGGGGTTGAGGGTGTAGTAATGAAGGACTTCGCGGAAAAGAGGATCTAGAGGGAACCTAAGTCCCACTGGACGAAGGCTACTACAGGGAAAGGCATCTTATCCTCATCGGGCATAATGGAGTCCTTCTCCTCAGCTAGTCTGAGATGGACGTCGTCTGGGATGGAAAACTCTCGCCTAAAATGTTCTAGTTTGGATGGGGTGTTGACCCTATCTCTCCACACACCCATGGTTTAGATATAAAAGAGTGGGATAACAGAAAGAAGGAGATCTACAGGGTTTTAAGGACCTCGGCTTAAACCTAGGTATAAATTGTCTCAATTTTTCCTAAGGATTGATGGTTCTACAGCAAATCCCAAACCTAAATCTACGAGTATGGAAGGCGGAAATCTGGAAAACAGAAAAGCAAAAACGAAGTCTCAGAGTCAAGAACAGAAAGGGTGGAAGGCCACGAACAAAGGTGAAACAGTGCAAGTGTTCATGGTATGTGCAAAACCAGGAAATAATACATACACAGGCGAACGATTTACAAATTAAAGAACTGAGAAAAGAAGGGAAAGGTGGCTTACCAGAAAAGGTGAGGCCGGGATGAAGCTTCGCCGAGGTCGGACGACGGAGACAACAATGGAGAGAGCTTCGCAGAAATGGCAGATGGAGGCAGTTGCAGAGCTTAACGCAAGGAGCAATGGCAGATTCGAAGGAGAGAAAGAACTCTTTAGAGAGAGAGAGAGCAAGGAAGTCGAAATGCAAAAGTGAAGAGAAGGAGAGAGAAACAATTATTTTGTCAAAATTTGAAACGGCGGCAAAACAGCAATTATTGCGCCTTGGGTAACGCACGCGTCAGATGGCGCAAGCGGAGGAAAGACGGCTTATGGGCGCGTCACCAGCACGGACCAATGAGAGTAAAACGCGTCGATAAAACGGTTGAAAAATGATGCATGACAGCTCATGCGCGAAGGAGTGTTGATCTAAATTCTGTACTTTTGAAGATATGTCGGCCTGAAATGGACGATCTCGGCTAGAGAGTTTTTAAGCCGACATACGAGAAAGAAAGTTCAATGTAAGTTCCATCACCTCAGTATGCCGAGGTAATAGAACTTAGGGGGCAGTTGTGGGGTTATATTTCTGTACATCAACACGTGGCAAGGTGACGTCGACGTGCCAGCCGAGGTTACACGTGTCACAGTAAAGTTTTGCCAAGGTACTCTAGTAATTGCCGAGGAGAGTTCTGAAGACTTCTTAAGTCGGGGTACAAGCCTCCGTCCTCGGCTTAACGTACAAGGGCCGAGATACCCGCAGAAGAATAAAGCCGAGGTAACTGACAGATCGACCATACCTGCCTATATAATATGATAATATTATCTTGGTTAGGTGGATGTACAGCTATGTGGAGAAAGCCTTGAGGCCATATGAGTTGGCCATGAGGCCACTAGAGGCCATGTGAAGCCATGAATAGCTTTTTGTCTGGAAAGCTGCCAAAAGTGCAATAGTGGGCTGGCAAGCCAGCTCAAAAGCTGGTAACCACTCCATTAACCTTTCTGGTATATATATGGAATGGTTGGGACGCAGAGGAGGGCATTCGGGCATTCGGGCATCAATCCCAACAGTGAAAATAGACATAGAGAGGAAACAAACTAATTGTAACATTTACAATTAAATACTCAGAGAGTGAGAAAGTTACTGAGAGTGAACTGTAATTCTTGTTACTGTTCATAGTGAAACACCTCGGCCTCCCGTGGACGTAGGCAATTATTGCCGAACCACGTTAAATCCTTCTTGTCTTTGTGTTATTATCTGTGCCATCTATTCTGCTTGTGTTTTTACCGCTGAATCACTAAGATAGGCAGTGTGATCGAAAAATCACTCACACAGGTACCTCAACCCAATTAATGTTAACATTAACTCAGAGTTTTTTTGCAACCTCAACCCATTAAGAACAAAACACAACACATAAATTTTTTTGGGGTACTTACCAATTAGTCCTATTCACTAGACTTATTTACCTACAGGTCCTAACTAATAAATTTAACACTATAAAAATAAGATAGTGATAAATTTATCACTAAAAATTTATTCATAAAAACAAAGAGACTGATAAATTTATCACTATAAATTTATTCATAAAAAAAAAAGACTGATAAATTTATCTTTATCACTTAATAAATTTATCAAATAGGACTTAATGGGTATTAAGTCTCCAAAGTAGGACCTATTGGGTAATAAGTCTCCAAAATAGGACCTATTGGTAGTTTACCCAATTTTTTTTTTTTTTTTTTTTTGCTTCAGATTCTTAATGTTAACATTAGCTCTGAATTGAAAAAGAGAAGAAAAAAAAACCCAGAGCATGATGCATTACTTCACTTCTTTATACTCCACTTCATCTGAATACCACTTTTTTAACATGATGCATGTCTAGGATATGAAACCCAAAGCTATGAATTGAAAAAGAGAGAAAAAAAAAAAAAAAAAAAAACAGAGCTATGAACTGACCCCCCCAAAAAAAAAGAGAGCTATGAACCCATGTCCAGAAACAGAGGTAAAAAAACAGAGCTATGAACTGAGAGGAAAAAAAAATAGGGGTAAAAAAAATGAATGGAACAACAAAAAAGAAAGTGAGGAGATAAGAGTGCCTTACCCGGTGATGGTGGAGAAAAAATGAAAGGAATGCGAAGAGCTTTGTTCTTCCTTCAGGAATGCGAAGAGTTTTTTGGAGCTTTGTTCTGCCTTCGATGGTGATTCACTTCCTCTCCTTCGATTGTAAGCTTCTTTCACAGTGATAGGTAAAGTCCAGTGGTGGGTTGGTAAGAGTTGATAGGTAAAGATATCTGGACCATTGAATTTTAGACCCTTGAAGATAGTTTGTGAGAGAGATATTTGTGAAAGTACATCTGAGCCATTGTTTTTAATTACTAATTTTGCATTTTAAAATGTGAAAAAAAATAAGTAAAAAACTACAACAAAAATTTATAAAAGGGCTCAACAAAAATTACAAATGCCTTTTGTATTATCTATATAATTACAAATGTCTTTTTCAATACACATCATAGAAATTTATACTACACAGTAGCTTATTTACTCAATAGCTTATTTACTCACAGGAGTAATACTCTCATAAAAATCATAAAAAAATTATTAAAACAAGTTTTTAAAAGAAGTTTAAGTTTTTTCAAAAGACTTGATAAACATCTAAAAAGTCATCTTTTTTTTTTTTTTGAAAAATTCAAAAAATAAAATTTAAAAAGCTAAATAAATTGGACTCTTTTTAGAGAAAGAGAGAAGCCCAAACATTTTAAAATAGCAGTTCAATAAAAAACCAAATTAAAAACAATTTACTAAAAGCCAAAAAAAAAAAGGTCATCAAATAAAAAGGGTTAACTTTTTAATGTTCCCTTTTCCTTTCAATCAACAAATTCCCTTCAAATCCTAAATCCAAATACAGCCTAAGAGATGGGGAAAAAAAAAAAGAAGACATATCATATTACAAAATTAAACTGTAACAAAATCCTTGTAATTGCATGAATATCACAAATGGGGAAATTGAACTACTATAGGATAGAAGACAAATTATAATTTTTTTGTCTTTAATATACATTAAAAAGGATAGATGAAAAGTTAAATACTGTCATAGAAATCTTCATCATTTTTCTGTATTGGCCAAAATGTAGAACTATTGCAATACATGATTTTGCGGTTGATTCTATATAGTAATTTTGCATTGACAACAGTTAAATTGTTATGGATTGTACTGCCCACTTTTCCTATTGACAACTAATGTATACCACACCAAAAAAAAAAAAAGTAAATTATAAAAAAATGTAAATTATACTACTTATGAATAAAATTTTAGCAAAACTTCAATATAAAAATTTAATTACTAATTTTTCATTTTAAAATGTGGAAAAAAAATAGGCTAAAACCTACAATAAAAATTTATAAAAGGTCTCACCACACTGTAATTGGATAATTACAAATATCTTGTCTTATCTATATGATTATTTGGGGAGGCAAATAAAGTCTGTCTAGTTATTTTTACAGTCTTTTTTCAATCAATGATACAATTTAGAAGAGTGTTATCATTACATTATTTTTTTTTTCTTTAGGGTGGTTTTGTTTCCTTACTGCCTTTTGTTGAAACAGTTCATGCTTCAACTACTTTCTTAAACCTACAAACAATTCATGATTCTAACTGATCTTTTTACATCTCTATCATTGCTCATATTTTTTGGAGCATAGGATGAGGAGTCAAATCAACAGTAGACGTGGTAAGAGAAAGGTTTTAGATAGTAATTTACAATTCAATCCACTCAAATCTTTACCACGTTGATAGAAAGTAACCCATTTCTTAAAAACTGTCATTTACCCCTTACTTGCTCCTCTTAAGCATCCTCAAGATACTCTAATGAATTGTATGGGACAACTTTAGAGATAACCCTTTTGTTGAAACTTAAAGCAGAACTATAGGATACTTCAGAAAATTAATATAGTTCAAATTTAAATTTGTTTAGATGTGATTTTAAGATTGAATTTGAAAATTTTGTCTTGACAAATTTGAAATAACGTAGTAGTTACTTGAAATCCTTAATACTAAGTGTTACAGTTCTACAAAGAACCTAATAATAGCTTAAACTACTTGGTTAAAAACTATAGAATCTCTAATTGTTTGAAATAGTAGTATCCAAATGCTTTGTTCTAGTAGTCTATTTGATGCTCTGTGATATAGTGTAGCTTATCTAAATTGGACATAGGTTGCAATGCAAATGGTGTTGGATTTGGATTATGGGTCCCCAATTGGTTATTAAAGAAAAAAACACAATACAAAATTTTATTTTGTTTAACATTTGATACATTATAGGAATTATTAAAGCTCATCCTCAACAACAGCATTTAATAGATTATAGGAATTATTATCACCAAATAAATGGGCTTCTGATTATGCCTATAATGCAAACAAAATGCTAATGTTTCAAAATCAAACTAAAAAACAGAATGCTAATGTCATCAGCACCCATTTTATTCAATAATTTTATGAAATCCTCATAGGATGAAACCCACAAATATGAACCCAAAATCAAAATGAACCCAAAATCAAAACTCATTTCATAGAAATCCAAAATCGAAATATAAACCCATTTCAAAATACAAAACCAAAATACAATTTTATAGATATCAAAACCAAAATCAAAATCCATTATAATCATAGGTTAGTTGATAAAACCCATCAATGAAATAGAAATATATAAACCCATCATATTTGCAACTAATTTCAAACCTACAAAAGGAAAATGTAAATTTTCAACCCATCATGGTCATCTAGGCATAGAGTTTTCAATGAATGAATATATGTTCAAAAAATTTTAATACAAAGATTCTTAAATTTTCAACCCATCATGGTCATCTAGGCATAGAGTTTTCAATGAATGAATATAATATATATTTTAATGAATGAATATATATTCAAAAATACTTTTAATGAATGAATGAATTTTTAATGAATGAATATATATTCAAAAAAATTTCAATCTTAAAGATTCTTAAATTTTTAATGAATGAATATATATTCAAAAATACTAAGATCATATAATATAGAGCTCAAGAAATCAGTATAAAAAATTAAGAAGGGTCATGTTCATGACACTTTTTATACCCCAATACACTTTTTATACATATACTAAGAAACGTTTTACACATCTTCCGACATTAATGACAGCCCTATGTACGGTCGTTAGTATTTTCCTTAAGGTCACTATTTTGTTATTACAACAGAAAAAAGAAAAAGAAAAAAAGATACCAACTTAATACCTCTTTGTGTCTTTTTCGCTAGGAGTAATGTTGCCCTGTTCTTGATCAACTGAAGCACTGATATAACTCCCCTGCTTTCCAAATTCACCTAAATCATTTATGAGCTGAAATCTTTCCAGTGATGATATGAAAATACTTTTGGTCACTGAAGAATCAGTGATCGACACTAAGCATCCAATGGCATCCTGATATTAATGTACATGCAAAATAAATTAGAGTAAACTGGAACAACATTTTTTGTTAATAACAATAGATTTTGGCCTTGAAAATTTCCCAAAGCAACAAACAAATCAATATTTTGACCTTTAAATGATATACATATGAGCACATTTGGAGTAACTGTGTAATAAGGATTGCAGCATATGGAAAATCATGTTCTTAAACTGTGAATGAATCTATAAACCCACTTCAATGATAGAAATCCATTTCATAAGAGGGAAAAAGCTAAAAAGAATAGAAACCCACTTCAATGATAGAAAGTATGTAAGAAGAATAGGAGGGAAAAAGCTAAAACCAGTTTGTATTTAAGAAGCATTGTTTTAACATGGGAAAGAGAGACAGAGTGAGCTAAAACAATTTCAAAGGTAAAAAAAAACAGAAGGTGGTCCGAATGTTTCAATGACCCATAGCCTTAATGTTTCAATTTCAACTTCAATGACCCATAGCCTTAATGTTTCAATTTTAACTTCAATGACCCATAGCCTTAATGTTTCAATTTCAGAGAGCAAGCATTCAAACTGAGCATTCAAACTCAAGGTGAGCAAAATAAAGTGAGGAGAGGAGGGTGTCTTACCTGGTCATGGTAGAGAAGAGAGCTTTCTTAGAGCTTTGTTCAAAGTTTTCTTCCTTCTTCACAGCTTTCTTCGAAGCTTTCTTCAAAGCTTTGTTCTGCACTGTGGGTTACCAGTTCAAAGCTTTGTTCCTAGCCTTCTGCATTGATAGGAATACAAATGATGCCTTACCTGGTAAAATGCAGTGGGTTGGTGAGAGTTGATAGGAATACAAATCTGGACCATTGGATTTTAGCCATGGACAAATCTAAACCATTGAAACTCTTTTCAATCTCAACCATTGTTTTTAAATTAGATAAATCTGAACCATTAAAGATAGTTTGTGAGAGAGACATTTTCAAAAATAAATCTGAGCCATTGCTTTTAAATCTAAACAGATCTGAACCATTGATTTGAAAGACATTTTCAAATTAACCCTTCCATTGTTATATAGATGATCGAGGGATTTTAAACTAATTATTTTTATATTATAAATATTAAATTATAATTATTTAAAATTAAAATATATAAGATGATAAATAAATAATTGAAATACTAAAGTGATTTTGAATTTTGAATTTTATCATATTCAAAAAATGAAACGGTATACGTATTATATACATATAAATTTATTTAAAAACGAAGCGGTGATGGAATAAATTAGAGCAGGTGAAGCAAAATCCAACCCAGCTCCACTTTCTCTTTGAGATGGGAAAAATCCATATGGGATAGAATATGTGGAAGAAAATGACCATCTCTAAAAATTATCAATAAGTATTATTGAAATTGAAATCTAAATGCCATATGGGGATACTCATATTTTCAACGTAAAAAATTATGTAATATTTTTTAGAGAGAATTGGTTATAAATTCAATCTAAAGAGAATATAAGACATTAAGTCCAGTGAATATTTTTTTTATTGGTTTAAGGTCCACATTTTATGAAACAGTTTGATGAGAAATCCTTTCGTTTGTTTTGAATAATATTTTGTTTCCAATTTTATCCCTTAATTTATCAGTTAATTTTTCTGTATCTATTGATTTTTTTGACTATTTGTTTAAATTTATATCTATCTGTTCAAATTATATTCTATCTGTTCAAATTTATACCTATTTGTTTAAATTTTTTGACTATCTGTTCAAATTTTTTCCTCTAAATTCTATCTATTTGTTCAAAAAAAAAAAAAAAAAAATTTTGTTCAATTTTTTTTCCTAAATTCTATTTATATGTTCAATTTTTTTTGTATCTGTTCAAAATTTTCACAAATATGTAGATCTATTCAACAACAATAATTTTTTATCTGTTCATTTTTTTAAAAAAAATTATCTATTCACTTTTTTTTCCCCTCTCTATTCACTTTTATCTGTTCATCTCTCTTATTATTTGTTTAATTTTTTATCTGTTCAAATTTTAAACATATTTTATAATGTATTCAAAATTTGAATGGATTTGTCCTATCTATCATTTTTTTTAAAATTTGTTACAATTTGTTTCATCATTGTCATCATCATCAACAACAACAACAATCAACTAAAACAAATAGAAACCCTAACCCTAACCCAAAAGTGAAAGATGAGAGGGGTGAAAGAAAGAGTGAGATAGTTGAAATCCTAACGTCACCATCATCATCGTCAACATCAGAACCTAATAAGGATGCAACAATGGTGGACGGGGATGACGAATCATCACCAGGTATAGTACTCGATCTCACGAGCTTCCAACTACATGATCTCAGTGAGTTGGACCTTATTGCCAATCAACTTTACGCCGTCAAAATTTGGGCAAACAATGACGCTGTTGAGATCTGGGTGAGTACTAATGCAAAATTGGCGGTTTTCACCTTCTAATCTGTGGTCTTCACCCTCTATTTTCATTTCACTGCAAAACTCTCTAACTATTTCCAATTCCGGACCTAACTTAGCTCTTCATCTTCATCACCGGACCACGGTAATAGTCTAGATCTAAGGTTATGGTCAGAGAGATCTAAATGGAGTGAGAGGGAAAGAGATCTAGAGAGAGAGAGAGACAAAAATAGAGATAGAGAGACCAGTTCGCTGACGGGCTGACGACGGCGATTGAAGCACGACTGTAGGCAACGGTGATGGAGCTAGTGGTGTCGTCATTATAACACCCCAAATGTTTAATTTAACATTGCGTAAAATATATATATATATAATATCTAATTACACAACTATACATGCCAAAATGTAATTTAATTGGCATTGATACATCAAAAATATGATGAATATATTTTACTTGGGGGCCAAGTTAACACAACAATTAATTAGAGATGAAAGTTGGGGGCTATGTAGAATTGAAGGAAATGTGTGCAAATTGCTAGAGGGACGAAAGTTGAGCCATCTGTGTTGTTTAGCACTTAAGGGAGTGAGTCATCAACTTAGGGACATAATTACAGGATGATTCACCACCCGGGGTCATGTATATATAAACGAGGGCTGTGAAGCCAGTAAGAAATGAAAGGAAAAATATATATATATATACAGAGGTGAAAAGGCTCATAGCAGAAGTAAATAGAAGGAATCTATACTAAAGTGAGTTATATTATACCTTGAGTCACCATAACATATTTTATGTATGTCTCAAATAACCATAATTTATTTTATGCAATTCATGTTTTATAAGTTATATTAATATTTCAATTACGTTGATTATTTTCTGAACTCTATTTGCTTAAATTGAAACTCATGGATATGCTTGTTTAAATTTTAGAAATTATTTGACAATGATTATATAAATAATTATTTTTTGTAAGTATCGCCAGAGGAGTCACATGCCTTAGGGGACTTAAATAAACCACTGGCTTCTAATTGGTCACTTTGTGGCCTTCTGTTTGTCATGAATCCATTGACCTTTATTTTGATTATCACTTTAGTGACCTCTGTTCTGTTATGTGCCGTGGTTATGATTATTTTGCTTATATGATTTCTAAATTAAATTTTTGTTGTTTAAATAATTTATTTACTCAATCTAATTTGTTCACTATTTTAGCCTAAATAATTATCAATGGTGACTTTTATGCCCTTATACTCTTAGTATAATATTTCTTACTCTGTCATGTGCTTATAGCTGTTATCCCCCTTCAGATGATGAGATTTAGCGAGAACGAGATTGGGAATCGCAATTTTTTATTTTTTCTTTTATTTACTATCTGTAATCCTGATCAGACTCTTGTAATTAAATAAGGCTCAAATGAATGTTTTTCTTTTAAATAAACTTGCTTTTTGGTACCCATTTATTTTATTTTATTTTACTCGCTTGTGCTATTAATACAAAAATTTTAGAATTATGTTTTTATTGTCGCGATGCCTAACCCCTGGGTACTGAGGTTGGGTCGTGACAAGCATCCTGTTAGAGGCAGCAGCGGAGAGGTGACGAAGACGGCAGTGCTAAGGTTTAGAGGGAAGGGGAGAGAGAGAGAGAGAGAGAGAGAGAGAGAGAGAGAGAGAGAGAGAGAACAAAGTAATGGGAATAAACGGAAATAAATTGAAGAATTGTTGTATATATACACATGGGTGTTTTGGTCATTTTGTCTAACCATGTTCTTATGACAAAGTATTTAGTTTGTGGACTTTTGACAAAACAAAATCCGAGTATGGACTTTTCACCCGAGTGCCCAATTTTATTAGCCAAAATCTTTTAATACACTAGTTAACAAAAAATATATATATGTAGACAATAAATAAATTGAAATTCATTTCAAAAATAGATATTGTTTAATAGAAAGTGAGTTCACCAATAACAAAATGCATGATTATATTTTAAACTTCTAAATACACTTATTAAATTGCTCTCTACGCCATCCTCTCCAAAATACGAATATATATATGTATGTAGGGTATAGAAGTTATAATAGGCTTGGTTTGGCATAATCAAAAAAAGTCAAAAAGTTAAAAAGTTACTATTCTATTTAAGTCATATCATCTGTCTACCACATCATTTCAAACCCAACCCATACCCAACACATATTTCATAAAAAATTAAAAAGTGCACTTATTTAGTTTATTTCAAACAACCCCTAAATAGGTGTAGACAAAATTTAAATAATTATATTGAACACTGGTAAAAAAAATCTTATGATATAAAAGTTATGCACACTAACTCTTAAAAAAAAAATTGTCGAAGTTTACAGTTTTTCATGCCATTTTGATTATAAAACAAATGGATAATATTTATTATTATTTTTTTTTAAACTTGGATGATTAGTGCAATATACTATTGAGTGCATGAATATGTGATTATTTACTTGGAAATCATGGGTGCATTAAATGGCCATTTTTTTTTTTATTGATTTCAATCATTATGTGCATTATCATGTTTTACAATAAATACTAGTTTGTAACCAAATGCTTACAATCATCTCCAATGGTTCATCAAAATTGTCATCAAATTTAAATTTGATGAGAACTAGCTTGTTTCCCTACTATAATGGTTTCATCAAATATGTATCAAATCGAGAATATAAAAAATGTTTCACTAAATAGAGAACGTCTGGGACCTTTCAGTGTTTCACTGTTCATGGCCATTGTTTTGTGGCATAGGACGACCGGCCGGACGTCCGGCCGAATGTCCACCTGGTCATCATCTTAGTTGAAAAATTCCCACAACAAAGCATACTCTCTGACGACCGGGAGGATGTCCTCCCAGACAACCTATATGTCAACAAGCTTGCAAAATTGTGTGAATTTTGTGGCACCAATACCAAATTTCTTACCAACAATTGAGGAAAGTATAGCAAAGGCTATAAAATGCATGCAGATTCAAATTTGTACTCAAATTAGCCGTTGATTTTGCAGGGTGTAAATATTGTAAGGATATCGTTGGTTTTGCAGAGGATTGATGTAACAACCCTCATACTGTTTATCGACTAATGACTGATTGATTACCGAATACTGATAAACTGAGACTGATTATGATAAGTAATTGAACTGACTGAATTACTGAACTGACTGATCGAAATCTGAAACTGATTGATTGACCGTATCTGTTTAAATGCATTTCCTATCTGTTGCCTGTTTAATTATCTGTTTATGTTTTTAAGTTCAAACTGTTAATTGAAGGCCTTATCGGCGGCCGAATCCAAAATTTACTGATGTTTTATAATCATCATAATTTATAGGATTTTATGGTGTATTTAATTGAAAATTGTTTTGGTATGATTAAACTAGATTAAAATAAGCTAGGTACATAGTTTGACTTAATTACCTTATTGCCGTCCTTAGTGGCCCACTATATCAACACTTTGATATTCATATTACACTTGAGCCAACTCATTTCATCAACCATCTTCTTGTACTCAACCGACCAAGGAAGAGAGAGAGGGAGAGAAATAAGAGAATTGTGAAATCAACTAGGAGAGTGGCTTGAATTTTGGTAGAATTGAAGGTTGATAGCAACATTGAGCTCCTACACCTTAAATTCAAGACTTAGGTAAAGAATTCACCTTCTCATTGTTGTGTTTAAGTTCCTTCTAGCATGGATCATGGTAGTTTAAAGAGTTAAGGCATGAATTGGTTCATAAGTGTTGAATAAGAGCTAAATTGTTGCATGCATGTACACATCTCACATTATTGAGGTTGTTCTTCAAAGATTTTCACATGCATGTCCATGTCAATGTTAAGAACCATGTTTTCAACTTGTTTTTGGAGCAATTGGCTCATTTGAGCTAGTATTGAAGCTTTGAGTTGATTTGAGTTCATGCATGTTCATTTGAAATCATGTTCATGGAATTTGGGTTGAAATTGGATTTAATTGATCTTCCCTTGGGCCTTGATTTTGCAAATTGAGCTTTGAATCATGTTATCCCATGTATCTACAAGTGTTTTCCAAGAAATGGGCCCAAAGGAATTGATTTTGATGCATTTGTGTTTGATTTTGAACTTGGAGCTCGAATCTGGATTTTCCAGATTTTGGTCTTCCGCTCGAGCGGGGATATCGGCGCTCGAGCGGGAAATTCGTGCTCCCAGTACTTTGCACAGTTTTACAGTCCGCTCGAGCGGGGTAATTGGCGCTCGAGTGGGACCTTGTGTCTTACGCTCGAGCGGCTATCGAGCGCCCTATCGAGCGTGATTTTCACCCATCCAGTACTTTTGACTGTTTTGCAGACCGCTCGAGCGGGGTAAGTGACGCTCGAGCGGGAACCCTTGTCTGCATTTCCGCTCGAACGGAGTGACCTACGCTCGAGCGGGACTCTGTTTTTCTGAAAGTTCTGAAAATGCTTTTAAAAATGCATCTTTGCATCCTCATCCCATCCGAGGCATTCCTAGGCCTAGTTTAAAGCATCTTAATAAGGATTAAATGTAGAACACACCGAGGCAAATTTAGGGATTAAGTTATTATCTTTCCCAACTGTAAAACTTAGTGTGTGTTCAATCTGTTAACTGTATAGGGTTGGCATTCCGAGGAGACGCTCTAGCTTACTGTAGCCCAGAACTCTGTGAGTAACAATTGTGTAAAGATATGTTCAAAATGATTATCTTCTGAATACTGAACTGTACTGTTTTCTGAACCGTTACTATTAACTGAATGAATGTATGTCCTATATTCTGAACTGTATTGTGGCATCCTTAGCAGCTACTGTTACTGACTGTTACTGTTACAGAGATCTCTGTCGGTTCCCTCGTGGAACCACTACTGTTTACTGATTGATAGCCATCATTACTGTTTGGTCTTTAAGACCTACTGCTTACTGTACTGTTATGCTAATGGATGTACCACATATGACCGTTTACTGTACTGAACAACTGATATACTGATTGAAATGAACTGTTTTCATTACTGTAAGGACATTCATTCTAAACCCCTTTACGTTTTATGTTATTCACTGGGCTTTAGCTCACTGTTCATATATATATGTAGGTGTACAGGCACTAGACCGCAGCTAGGAGCGTCGGGGTAGACTCCAGTTTTGTCAAGCCAACCACTGTGCCTCACTGCGAGGTTCCGAGACTACCAAGCTATGGCTTAGGGGTGTTTTTATTTTCCCGTCTGTCTTTGCACTGTTTTTGTAATACTGTATAGACCGTATTGTACTGTTTAATAGGGATTTGGTCCCTGCTCTGACTGGTTGTATATATTGTACGTACTGTTTGTCTCTGACTGCATAAATGTATGAAAAATCTTTTTGGCATACAGACTGTCACAGCTCATTGGACATTGTTTATTTACTGTATTAGCTTCCGCCAAGCCCCTGTACTCTGTATTACTGTACTACTGTTAAGCAGGCCTTCGGTAATCTAGGATTACTGGCCGGTTACGGTACTAAACCCATAGGGGCGGGTTTGGGTCGTGACAATTGATCAAAGTTACCGTTAGTGTGGTGCTTATAAAATAAGAATGATTTGTTTTTGAATTTCATAATATCATTACAATTTCTTTTTTCTTTGTCATTGCTAACTTCAATCTTCAGTTTTTCTTTAATTTTTCACTTGTTTCTTTTACAATCTTTTTCATTGTGAACTTGAATTTTCTATCCTATTGAATTTTTTGAACTTGTTTATTTGTACAAATTTTACCTTCAAACTATGGAAGATTTTGAAATGTTCACAAACTTTAGAGCAGAACAATGATATAAGTATTATTTCTGAAACTTCTCATGTTCCTCGTGGTAAAGCGTTCACCATTATAGAAGATGAAATTTTATGTAGATCTTGGTTGGACGTCTCTCAAGGTCCCATTGCAGGTAATAGTCAGACCATGGCAATATTCTGAGAACGGGTACTCTTTTATTTTAATTCACAATTGAATGGTCAATCAAATTGAAACCGTATTTCTTTGTTTCACTGTTAGTCTGTGATGCAAAAGGTAATTAATAAATTATGTGATTTTCTTTAGCAAATTCAATTAAAGCAAAAAAAATAGAAGAAATGAGGCAGACAATGTAATTTTCATTGGTTTTTTTAGCATATCTATTTTATGATTTGTATGTATTTTTATACTTACTATCTATTTCATTTTTCTAGTCGCTGAAGCTAAGCGCATGTATCATGCAATCTAGAAAAAACACTTTACATTTTATACAAGTTGGGATATTTTGCACCAAAGTTGTAAATGAAATAAAATTAGAACACAATGCAAGAAACCCACACTGCCAGCGAATCCATATTCGACTCTAGTAACTAAAGGTGAGGCTTCGTAACACAACAACAATATAGATTTGGACCAACAACCAACTAATACATCAATACGACCAATTGGTACTAAGGCTGCGAAAGAAAAGTTGAAGAAACAAGCAATTCACGATATTAGATTTAATGAAATGGCAGCCAACCAGTCTAAAATTGTTGAAGTGTTGTCAACTATGTCCTCTAGAGTGTTGATCAAGATGAACAAAATGCGATAGAACGTGAACAAAAGGTTACAGAATGTCGAAGAAGGGCCGATGATAGAAAGGAACAACTAAAAATATTATCTATAATGAATGAAAGAGAACAACGCAATGAGGAGCATAAAATAATGTTAATGGATATGACCAATTTAAATCCTATACAAAGGTCCCTACTATGAAGATCTTTAACGGCAAATCTTATTTCGATCAACAAATAGATTTGCTTGATTATTTTATGAAAATCGCTGAAAGACTCCAAATTTGTTTCATATCAATTTTTCATAATTTTTTTTTCCTAGTTATTATTGTTTTAGTAATGATGTTCAATTTGTTTTAGTAATGATCTTCTTATAGTAATGGTGTTCAATTTGTTTTAGTACGTGATATTTATTTTATTTTTGTTTTATTTTATAAATAAATAAGGAGGGAAAATAGTGTTTTACTGATAACATAGTGCTCATAAGTGTATTGGTTTAAATTGTCTAAATTGTAAAACAATTTTGTCTCTAGGTTTAGTGTCCACCATTGTTGATTATCAATGGAGACAGATTAGCAGTACATTCATTCAAAAATAAAAATAAAAACATACTAGTAATACTTCCATTAAAAAAAACACACACACACACACACACATAATAGTAGTACATCCATTAAATAAAACCCACATAGTAGTGGTACATCTAGTCTATCCGTCAATAACTTCAAAGGTCAGTGTCAGGTGGTGGTGGAGGGAAGTAGTGATGGTAGATGTCAGTCACTCGGCGCCTCAATTTGCTCAATGCGATTGCTTGATTGTTCATGACGTCTTTTAGTGTTCACGCGAAACTTACCAAATTGTTGAATTAATGAGTTCTGAGCGGTGGCAAATGCATTGAACTGATCAGCCATGTGTTACTCCCATTGAACGCACTGATTGTATCGTTCTTGTTTTATAGACAAAAAAATCAGTCCAGTATTGAGGTTGTTGAGGTGGTGGCATGGCATTCTCATCATGTGTTGTTGGGGATCATCTGTTGGTGTATTTGGAGCATTCGGACTTTGCAATAACATATCACTACAGCCAGCCCAGGTGAGTGCGTACTCTGAAATCGCAGAAGATATTTTTGTTTCTACAAGTCTGATCTTGAAAGGTTTGAAATTTTTTGTAAGTAGAGCTCCAAAAACTAATGACCGGCCATTGATAGTACCATTTCTTTTATAAGTATATAGTATAAATCCAATTTGTGTCAAACTTCAAAACAATATAGCAAATAAGCATTAAAACTTGGAACAGTATCAAAATGTCCTCCTTTAGGACTGACATTTTTCTATTATAAATCAATAGAGAATACAAAGGGTGGAGTTTCAAATGGCTTGCTTGCAAATTACTTCTAGTAAATCTACTCTCACAAATAGTAGAATATACTTCAGTTATGTTGCCAACAATATCAAATCAGTTAGACTTATTAGTGTGAAAGTAGACTTGCATCTCCCCTTGCTCAACGCCAATAATTCGTGCCAAAGTGGGATGTTAAATTCAATGTATTTACTTTTTATATAAGACATAATAGTACAATCTCCATCTTCTTCAAATGTACGTTTTAAGCGAACATAAAAAAGAGAAACAAGGCGAAGATATACCTTATGTGTAAATTTATCAAATTTATCCACCCCATAGTCTGAAGTTTGGTAATCAACAAGAGCATTATATTGAGGAGCAAGATTTAGCTTTCTACCGGGTAACAATAGGTTTAGCTGTAGAAGTTTGGAAGAGGCTTCTTCATAAGTAAAAGTTAGAAAATCTTGAGTTGAATACTGTTATTGAGGCTGTTGTTGATGTGCAATAGGGTTTGGGGACTGTCCAGGTTCACTTTTTTGCTCTTTTGGTTCTAGACATGACTATATCAATAAGTAAAGCATTTGATTGGGAGAGGTAAATGTGAATGTTGGAAATGATTGGTGTGAATATTTGAGTGTGGGGCTTTGAAAATAGATACAAAAATGTGTGTGAAAAAGGTAAACAACAAAAAAAAAGGAATAGAAAGGTTTTAAGCCTCAACCCTAGAGCCTGCCTGCAATTCAATCATAGATTGAAGCCACAAGGTCAACCTATTGAATGTCCCTTTGGTCGACTGGATTTGTGCAGCTAGGTGCCCTGTTCTGCTTTCGAATGATAGTTTCTCTAGTGATCAAAGACTTCCTTCACGCTTTAATTCATATAGACATATTTATAGTGATTTATAGAGAAGTGATGCAGTAAACGATCATGAATGAGGTAGATAACAAGATTTTATAAGGTGGTTGCATTTTTAATGAGGTAGATATAGCCTTCTGTGCTTTACACTTCTCATGCATTCATGAGTCAGACTTACAGAACTTTAAAATGTATACATTGATGTTCCCATCCTCCATGACTGATGACAAAAAAAAAAAAAAAAAAACCCATAAAAGAAAACAGCATCAAATTTATGTATACTTGATTTTGAGCATTTTAGAAACTACTGTCAAATTCTTTGACAGGAAAAATTTGATGTGGCTATGAACCAATGGACCAAAGTGAAAAAATATGTTATTTTAAAGAGTCAAAGTAAGAACAAATAATAGTTTTTGTAAAGGGTAAAAAAATTAATATTATGATCATATAAATTTAAAGTAGCATGTCATTTTACATCAGTAAATTGGATATTGATAGTAAATTGGATATTGATAAAATTTAAGGACCAATAATACTTTAGGTAGAAAGTATATAATTTCTTAAAATAAAATTGACCAACAGTCTGAACAAATCAAAGTCTTGGTGATGTTAACTTCAAGTGTTATGCATTACAAACAAACTGAGATAGCAGTAAAATGTCAATCAAAAATACAGTAACATAATCAAATCCAATAATCATCTCCAATAGGATAAAACCATCTCCACAAACATTATATATTAATTTCCATGTTTTTAGCTCCAAAAATGATACATGTGTGCAAGTTTTAAGAGTATCTTTACTACCAAAACAACAATAAACACTGACAAATCATTTGCCTAAACATCTCTCAATCAAAAAAGCCAACCAAAAGTTCATCCTCTTGTCCACATGGTAAAGTTACTTTTCACCATGAAGTTGTCACACATGTTCAATTAAATCATTGTGGAGGGCATAATATGTATTCTTATATCTAATATGTAAATAACGGGACATAAAGGATTCAAAGTCATTGTTATTGATAGTAGAAACTACTATTGCTAAGGTTGGTTGATGATATTTCATAATCCAAATCAAGAATAGGAGTCTCTCTCATCTTCGACAATCATATAGTGCAATTTAATGCAAGTCTTCATTATGTTACCAGGGATTTTGGATCCCAAAAACATATTGGACCACCTATAATTGAAATTCGGGATTGGAGTACTCCGAATGCCCGCTCTATATTCTCCTTTGTTGACTCTTGCATCATACAAAAATGTTGCTTCTTTGCTCCTTATGGAGAAGAGATTGTCTGAACCAGTGTTGCCCATTGTAGGGTATATACCATCAGCAAGGTAATAACCCATATTGTAAGTGTGCCCATTACTAGTGTAATTAATAGTCGAAGTTTTATCTTAGGCAAGATCAGAAAATAAAGGCGAACGATCCAAGATATTCAAGTCATTGTGTGATCCAGGCAATTCCAAAAAATGTATGCCCAATCCACAAGTCATAAGAAGCTACTGCTTCAAGAATTATGGTTAGCTTTTTCTGATAGCGTACATATTGACCTTGCTATGCATTGGACAATTTTTTCACTCCCAATGCATGCACATCTAAATTTCCCATATACTCGGAAACCCAACGAACCTCCCCAATAGCAAGTAATCTAGCAATATCAGTTGTTGATAGAGATCTAAGATATTCAAGTCCAAAGATTTCGATAATTGAATTGCAAAAGTGTTTCAAACTTTCAATTGCCGTGCTTTCCCCAATTCGCACATAATCATCAACTGCATCTACTGTCATTTTATATGTGAGAGAAGTCATTTTTTGAAATGGAGGCAATCCGAGAATATGAACTGCATCGTTTTTTTGAACAAAATATATGTCGTGTGCTTCAATGGCATTCAAAATTCGCAGATACAGATCACGACGCATTCTAAAACGTCCCCGAAATGTTGAAGATGAATAAACTGGATTTATAGCAACATAATCCGCAAACAATCGATCATGACCCTTTCTTCTTTCACGATGTATGTATTTATGTCCTACAACAGAGCCACCTTTTTTCTTTGGTTGATCACTTGTTGTCAGAATCTATATCATACTAGCATTATTTATCTCATAAAGAGCTATAAGTGCAACAATTTTTTCATCATCACTTTCATCATCAGAGGATGAGGAAAAAGAGAAGAATGAAAAATCAGTGAACAAATAAGAAGTTGAAGAAGTCATTATGCTCTGGTTTTCAGTTATGGGTTAGTTCCAGATACAACGTTGCTTGCTGGGTTTATTTACATGGTATAATCTGTTTACATATATCTTTTGGAGGGAAATAATTAATGGAGACAAAAAGAAATGGAAAAAAAACAAATGGCAAAGGAATTGAGGGAAACAGAAATGGAGGGAAAAAGAATTTTTAGAATTGATTGATTACACTGGCCGGGTCAATCGGCCGAACTTCCGCCTGATTGTCCTTCTGGTTGACCGGTGTTTTGATGACAACCCACAATACTTCGTTGGAGTGCTGGATATCAGATAGAATTTTTACTCAAATTTAGTGAAATAAATGATACACCATTAGAGATGCTCTAAAGTAAATCAAGCACTTGGTTTTAAAACAATGGAAGTTGTTTATGTTAAAAAAAATAAAAATAAATGCAAGAAAATAATGATTCGATTTTAATTTTAATAATATAACAAGGAAATCAAATAAAACCACTGATCAGTGCAAAAATGGCTATTTGAGCTTCATTGATAAACAAGTTATTGTAATAAAACATGCAGGCGATAAATAAGTTGTTGTAATAAAACATGCACATGAACATCCTATGCAGTATATTTAACAACTCATGATAAAATTGATATTTCCTTTATCGAAGTATTGAACAGTATATAGAACGAATTATACTAACAGTTTTTATACTTTAGGGCTCGTGCCATTTTGATTTTTGACTTTTTAATTGTGACACATTTGACCCTGAATTTTGAATCTGGTTTCAAATAAGGATAATTAAAGATATCGTTGCTTGATTTCAATGGTAAAGTTGTCAATTTGATAAAATATAAACTAATTTAACAAAAACAAATATCAAAAAAATATTTTTGAATTTTTAAAAATAATTTATACCTACCAAAGATAAAATTATGTAAAATTGATAAATCTTTTAGAAATTTATTTACTTATTTATTTTACCAAATTAATTTTTATTATGTGTTTGGATGATGATCCTGTAATGGGTGGTTGTTAGGCTTATGTAATTGATAGATTTAATATATGAAATGTTTTTAGTTTTACATTTTTTGATTTAATGGACTGGTTTAATAATGATATCAAAGTTTTCGCTATATTTGACTTTTGGAAAATTTGAAACTAATTTAATGAAAATAAAAATAACCACTAATTACATGATCATCACCCAAACACATAATAAAAATTAATTTGGAAAAAATAAATAAATGTCTAAAAAATTTATTAATTTTACATAATTTTATCTTAATGGATAGAAATAATTTTTAAAAATTTAAAAATATTTTTTTGAGTTTATTGTTGTCAAATTAGTTTATATTTTATCAAATTTACGACTTTGCCTTTGAAATTGAGTAATGATATTTTCAATTGTCTTTATTTGAAACAATATTTAAAATTCAGAATCAAATGCTTCATAATTGAAAAGTCAAATTATAGAGACCGTTATTGTACATATCCCAACTTAACAATTTTATATAACCTAATTTGAAAGCTAAAATAATTATTTGTATTCTATACTCACTAGTTATTTAACTATTTTCAGGGTTGTTGCCATGTAATTAAAATAGCCAACACTTGTTAATTGTATTATTCCTTTATGAGTAATAACCTACTTATAGATATGGCCATACATGTAATCCAAAAAAAGTTGATAAAAACATTCTTACAAAAAAAAAAAAAAAATGAAATTAGTTGCTTGCTTATTGATTGCTTTTACGTCATTGTAGAGGGAAGTCTTAAGTTTGTTTCACTTGGTCATAAGTTAAATATATATATATATAAAAGAGCAACGCATACATGATTCGTTCATGTTAAAATTTTACAGAAACTATGCTCCTATAAATTGATGCTTTATATTGAGAAACACTTATGTCAGGATATAAAAAAATTGATCTTGTAATTAATAGCTCCAATTTAACTTATTTGTATTTAGCTTAAACTTGTTAATCCGTTTGAATAAACGAGTACAAGATAACTAAACAAGTCAAGTTTAGTCAAGGCAAAGCTCAAATTGTACATTGTGCATATATAGCAATACAATACAAATGAAGTTTTCATTATCAATTATTTTCATTCCAATATATGAAGTTTTTTTTTTTCTTTCTTTCTAAATACGTGTTTATATAATATATCCGTACACTATATAAATACGATTTTTATTTTGGTAATAACATTATTTCTTGCTAAGTCTAGGTTACAAAACTTACGTAAGTTTATTTTATTCTCCAAATCTTGCATTCATTTGGCTTGTGATGAGGTTAATCAAACTAAACGTGATATCAATGAAATATTGACAAGCCGAACTCAAATATAGTTTATCAACCTCAATTTGAGATCAAGCCATGCTCAAACAACAAATATCACCTTTTAATTCGTTTAAACTTACGTCTGTTTATTCTCTTCTCCAAATCTTGCATTCATTTGGTTTTTATGACGAGGTTAATCAAATTAAACGTGATATCAACAAAACACTGACAAACCAAACTCAAATATAGCTTATCAATCTCGATTCAAGATCAGGCCATGCTCAAACAAGAAGTATCGTCATTCAATTCGATTAAACATTGACAAACAAAATATTCATACGTATTTTACAGACTCAAGATTAGATCATATTCCCAGAACCAATACCGTCATCTAGTTGGATTCACTTACAACCCTAATTCTGTCCATATAAACAAATCAACCGTATTACCTATCCATACTAACAAATCAACCATATTACCATAAATAGGTAACATGAAGCTTGAAAATTATAGGAGCACAAAATGTAGAAGAAACCAATGGGGAAATAGTACACAAACACAAGTCTCCATCTATAACATGTTTGTAATTGTACCACATCCTTGTCCTTGTTGAAATTTTTCTCTCATTTTAATTTCTGTCTTTTTCACTCATTTAAAAAAAATAAAAAAAAAAGAAGCGGTCCTCTATACATATATAAATCCCTTATTTTCCATCTCTCTCACTGTTCATTCTCTCTCTCTAGAAGGCGCAGTATTTAGGGCCAAGCCCTCCCGTCCTTCTTGTTTATAGAAGGCGACGCTAACGTGCGCACCTCACTGTCTTCGAAGAATTCATTAGCGCAACTAGACCCAGTGCTTCGATACACAGGTCTGATCTTCATCATACTTTCTTTGAGCGTCACTCACTCTGATAGAAAACCCTAGTTGTTAATTTAATTTAATTTTTGTTTTTGTTTTTTTTTTTTTAATTTTTGAAAATTTGTAGAGGGGAATTCGTAGAAGCATTGATAGAACCTGGCCAGAACTCGATGCCTGAGACCTGATACGATTGATTGTACACATGTATATTTGAATTCTAGGGTTTGGATTGGATATCTGAATAAATTTGTTTTTTTGGGGGTTAGCTGAAATTTTGTTGTATATGGGTTTGAATGGTTGAAGAGAGGAATTGTTGTATGAGTGTCATTCGAGAATGGATTGATGGAATGTGATGGGTGGGATTTGAGATCCGTTCAGGTGGGTTGCATGTTGGTTCTGACAAGAAATCTGTGCTAGGGTTAGGTGTGGTCAGTGCGTCTTTACAACCTAGGGCTAAAAAGATGGAAAGGGAAGAGAAGAAGTCTGGTTCTAAGAAAAGATCAAAGCCAATTCAGGTTGGATTTGATGCTGCTGATGATGAGCCAATTGGGGCTTTGTTTAAGCTGAAAAGCAAAAGAAACCCTAAGAAGGTTAAGAAAGAATCGGATGGAGTTGGGAAGAAAGACAATGATGTCGAGGTTTCGGCAGAAAAAATGGTGGTTGTGGATGAGGATTTGGGAGGCATGGAAGATACATTAGCTTGTTTTAGAAAGAAGCTGAAGGGTCCAAAGAAAGACAGTGGATCTGAAATGGAAGTGGGGAGGAGTTTGGATTTGGATGTGGCAGAAGCATCAGCCCAACTGTTGAATGGACCTGCAAAGGGCCAAGGTTTGGATATGGAAACAAAAGTTGTAGAAAAAGGTGAGGTGATTGGTGAGGATGGATGTGACGGGAGTACTGATAAAGATCTAGATAATAGGGGCAAAATGCAAATTAAAGAATCGAAGCGGGCTTCAAAGCCGAAGAAGACTGGAGGTCATACTGGGTTTCACAATGCTTTGAATGGTCAGGGATCTGGGGATAATTCAATACAGAATCAGAAAGAAACCGTTTTAGGGTCTGGGGAAGGCTCCAATCCTTGTCTGGATGATAATTTAGAAGATCCATTGTCTGCCATTTTTCGGAAGGCACCCGCTGTCCCAGAAGAATTCAAAAGAAAAAGAAGGAAATCAGATGAGAAGAAATCGGGATCGATTAGGAAATCTGGCAGTCATTTGAGATCGAAGCACAGATGGGAAACTCAAGATCCTCAGAATGGGTTGAGCTCTGATGATGTCTCGAATGGGATTCAGATACGTCAGATATCTGATGAGAACATGCAAGAGAATCCACCTTCCATTGACACTATGTCAGGGCTTTCTTCAACCCCAGTAATCGCAGATGTGAATCTGAGATCTAGTGATAACTTGCATGGGGGTTGTCATGAACCTATTTTAGAAGATACAGTTCCAAGTTCCTTTCTTCAAAGGTCTAAATCCTGCCTAAGTGTATGTTCCAGTAAGAGTACAAGACTTAAAGAAGGTGAAGTTGACGGACAGATAGGTGGGATTCAAGAGGGACCCCCATTGGATGGCTGTGGCTTGGGCCATCTGCGTGATGGAGATTCTGATGCCCAGAATAGTAAGGGTGGATTGAGGGCAATTGATTTGACACATGATGTTGCTGAAGTGCCTAATTCAATAGCTGTCCCCTTGCAAATGGATGAAATCCATCAGTTTGATGTGGGTGTGCCAAATGCAGGCTTAAATGATGCAATGGACCAACAACTCACGAGCCCTTCTACAATTCACATTTCTAGTATGGACCAGAAAATTAGCTCTTCTTCCGGAAAAGATCAGGAGCCTTGTTTTGACGATGCTTCATTAAACAGATCGTGTGAAGATAGGTCTCAAGAGACGCTTAAACAGCTTATGGGCAAAATTTTGGAGCGTCCAGCAAACCCCCCTTTGCAGTACTCATCAAATAATAAGAAGATGGATGTGGCTTCAAAAATGGAAGTTGAGCTTGATTTTCACCACCCATCCCTGAAAAGTATCGACAGTTCTCAGCTTCAGTCATCATGCTCTGCGTTGGGTTCACCAAAGAAGGAAGAAACTTCTAGTGGTTGTGATGGTTTAGATCAAGTTCCTGGGACGTGCATTGAAGAACTAGATCTTACCTCAGTTCAGATGTGTTGTTCCTCTGTCTATCAGAATCAACCTTCCGACGATGTGCCCAAAGAGACTTGTGTTCCAAACCATGTTCATCTTTCAGGCAGTGGAGACGCCAATGGAGACTCTTCTCCATCCATCTCGCCGGATCGAAATGGAAGTTATGCAGAACGTAAAGGGAATCAGCTGCCTGATCCAAAATTTAAAGATAAGAAGCAATCAGTAGTACAGCGTGTTTTGCGGAAGCCTAAAAAGCACAGGCATGGGGATATGGCTTATGAGGGGGATGCTGATTGGGAGAATCTGATTCAGCAAAGTTTTCTTGAAAGTCGTTTGGTTGAAGATGGTGATCAGTCCTTCAGAGCAAGAGAAAAATTTAATTCCTCTTCAAATGTAGTCACAGAGGCTGAAAATAAGAGGGCAGCAGCAGTATCAGCTGGATTGAAAGCTCGTGCAATTGGTCCAGTTGAGAAGATTAAGTTTAAGGAGGTATTGAAGCGCAAAGGTGGGCTTCAGGAATATTTACAATGCAGGTTAGTTTTCCAATCCTAGGTTTTTTTTATTTATTTATTATTTTATTTTAATATTTGGTTGCACTGTTCCACTTTTTGGTTTTTAGCATTGTTGTCAAATCATGAAAAAAAATGGCATAGTTCTCAAATTAAGATTCTAGCTGTGAACTGATATCTTTTATTTATTTTTTTTGAATTGTGAATTGTATGGTTCAGTTACATTTAAAAGAGATATGTAGAAAATGTTTAATGTCCATATAAAATAAAGTGGTGTATTGTAAAAATGTGTAACTTGTCTAGTGACTGATTGCACCATCCCGTGGGTAAGGTGATGACATAGTCACTGATCATTCTCTTTGATTCTTCTTTTTGGGTTATATTATTATTATATATATACACATATACAGTTACTTTTAGAGTTGCAGTGAAATCATAACTTTTTTTGTGAAGAAAGGGAGACCCTAGTATTATTATGAGAATAGCAGAGTTAGAATTCATGGCGGTAAGTTTGAGACACAAAAATAGTCTTTCTAGAATGGGGGTAAGTTTGTGTACATCTTGCACTCCTTAGACCTTGTTTTTCCAGGAACCTCATGCACCGGGTCACGCCTTCTAAGAATGCTTAATTTTTTGAATAATTGGTTCTCTCTTTTTCATTATGGCTTTCATTCTATTTAAGCCATTTCAAGAAATTTATTTTGCTTTTATGTATTCATTGATAGTTTCCATTTTTAGATTAAGAATTTAATCTACTCATTGTTTCTTTCCATTTTTAGATTAAGAATTTAATCTACTCATTGTTTCTTTCCATTTTTATTCATCTAAAACTTTTTGAAGACTTTTTCTAATGTCTTCTAGAATTGCAAATGGTCACTAGCTATTTGGCTAGTTCCAGAATTCTCGTTATATATTTATATATATACATTGCTAAGTAAAGAAAATTTTATTAAAGTAATTGCCTGGGGCACCACACATAGCTCTCCCATTGCAATGAATTTTAATGAATCTATGCAAAGGGTGTGTCAATTCAAGAGCGCAAATGGGACGGGTACAAAAAAAGAATTTTTATGGTACCCAAAATTGAAAGGCTTTTGAATCACTTAAATCATCTTTGGATTTGAATTTTTTTATTGGTTGCGTAGATTCTTTAAGATTCTTTGCAACGTGAGAATCAAGCCCCATTATTTTATCGGAAATTGCCAAAGTTTAAATTGGTAATCTTGGGATTTTCACAACTTTATGTATAAAATCTTTACTTATTATTATTTTTTTAAATATTTTCGCAACTATGGTGTCTAGTATGATATGCGTTTTTGCACTATTATTATTATCTTTCTCATTTTTAGTAATCCACATTTCATTGCTTATAAATATGCTATACACTTTTTTTTTTGGTAAGAGCTATGTGTCATACTTGTTGTTTGATTCAAGTTTGTGTTTTAGATTCTTGACATTTTGAAGTCTCCTTGTTTTGCAATTTCTTTGTATTGCAGTTGACGTGGTATGAGTTTTGACTTGTGTCCAAAAACGAAACTTTCTCATAGATGAATTGGGCGAGCCAGGCCTTCTTACAATCATTTCAACAAGGGAAAATAATGCTCACAACATATGCATATTCACTTTCATAGTTTGGCCATACCTAAAAAATGTTATATAAGGAATAGTTGGTGTTGAGACTTGTGCAAGTTAATAATATATATTTGATAATAGGATACTTTTGAGATATGTGTGAAACTTTGACTTGGCTTTCCAACTCCACATTTTATT
>CM069905.1:157244584-157441084 GCA_036172215.1 Camellia granthamiana
TTCACAATGTCTGAAGAAGAACAGGCTGCACTTGCTGCTGCAGAAGCAGCCCGAGCTGCGGCTGTTGCAGCTGCCGAGGTTTGTTACTCTTGGTACTATACTCGCAGTATTAGTCGACCATTTTATGGGTGCTAACTTTCATTTATCTAATTTTTGGTTTTTTGAACTGTGCTGTTTGAGAAGCATTTGGCATTCCAGCTTTGTGATTTTCTGTATCCTTCTCTAATATATAGTTTTAATCTTACGGGTTTGCAATTTTTGGGGATTTCTCTTAACGCATGAATAGGATATAAGTTGGTTAAAACCAAAATGCAGAAATTTTCTTTTCATTGCCCTGGACTTGTTCTGTACACTACCATATCCTACATTATAATGGCTAAACTAATGAATGAGATATCATCTAAATCATTTTTTACATTTGCTCCTGGAGGAAGGCGTAGACGCCTTAACTCTGCATCTCTGCTCCCATAGTGTGCTCCCTCCCCCCATTCTTTTGTTCTCCCTTCTCTTCTGTGTTCTAGATGCATTTTTTTAAATAGTCAAATGGTTATCTTGCATTGCAGGCATATGCATCTTCTGAAGCCAAGTGTAACACATCATTGCCGCTTCCTAAAATACTGTCATTCCACAAATTTGCTAGACGTGAGCAATATGCACAAATGGATGAGTCTGATATTAAAAGGAAGTGGTCTGGTGCTGCTGTAGGAAGACAGGATTGTATATCAGAAATAGATTCTAGGAACTGCAGAGTTAGGGATTGGTCTGTTGATTTTGCTGCTCCTTGCGTCAACCTTGACAATTCAAAAATGTCCGTTGATAACCTCTCACAGCGGAGCAACTCGAATGAGATCGCATGCCAGTCAAACATCAGAGAGCATTCAGCTGAAAGTGCAGCTGTAGACAGCAGCTTATTTACCAAAGCATGGGTTGATGTTGCTGGTAGCGTTGGGGTAAAGGACTATAATGCCATTGACAGATGGCAATCTCAAGCAGCTGCTGCTGCTGCTGAGTCTGATTTCTTCCAGCGGGCTGTGCACATAAGGGATGAGGAGGATTCAAACATGAATTCAAAACTACCTTCATGGAAACATGAACAATTAGCAAATGAGAGCTCTGTTTCTCAAGTCACTGTAAACAAAAACTTGGTTGGAAATCAACCTAGAGGGGCAGATCATATTAAACAGGCTGTTGTGGATTATGTTGCATCATTACTCATGCCTCTTTATAAAGCGAGGAAAATTGATAAGGAAGGATACAAGTCGATTATGAAGAAAACCGCAACCAAGGTCGGCGTCATCATCATCATCTACTACTGCTTCTCTTTGGCCCTTTTTATTTTTATATTTTTTTCTGTGAATATATTTAATGCTATTTCTATATATAATGGCAATCCATAGTTGTTTGGTTGCTTTCATGGCAGTACAATGCAGATCTTGCATATATGCTTTGAAAAGTCATGGCATGCTGGCAGAGAAATAACAGTTGTGGCCAGCAATGGAACTGTCCTTGTGAATTACTCTGGTTTGGTTCTTCCTTTCATGGTCTTCTAATTTATTTTCCTGCCAAATGTCAGGTCATGGAGCAGACCACGGATGCAGAGAAAGCTATGGCGGTTTTTGAGTTTCTTGATTTCAAGCGTAAAAATAAGGTTTGCACTTAATGTGTCCATGATTATGTAATTAATGTTCAATCTGTTTCTTTAGTTTTCTGTGGTATTTTTGTTTCTGTAAACATCTTATTTTCAAGTAGGCTCTATATGGCTGCAAACAAACCGAGCTAAATTCAGTAGTGTAGTGTTTGAGCCCGGCTCATTTGTTAATTGAGCTCGAATTCAGGATTGAGCTAAGCTTGAATACACAATCGAACAAGCTGAAGCTTGGCTCGTTAAATATTAACCAACCTCAAGTTTGGCTCAAAGCTCAAATTAAAACCGATATATATTATATACATTGTAAATACATTTTACACAATTATATACGTACATAATTCATTTATATTATTGTTTTTGTATAAATAATAGTTGAGCCGAGCATCTTTAGCTCGAGCTCGGCTCATTTAATAGAGCTTGAATTTTGGCTCAAGCTCAGCTTGAATACACAATCAATGTAGTTGAGCTCAAGCTGTTCATGAATAACTCAATTCTTTTGCATCCCTAGGTTCTACTTGTTGCTTTGAAAATCAATTTTGGCTGAGTTCGCCTTTGGGGGTTGGCTTGCTCACCTCTCCATTACTTTTTCTTTACTTATGACAATATCCCCAAAATTTGTAGTTGTTTTTAACACTTTGCTGACAACACAAAGAGAAGCTTGTTTCTCACCGTAGGCCTTTCATGTTTAACCAAACTTGTAATTATCACCCTGCCCATAGTCTGACATATATCCCCACAAAGCAAGTGCATTGCGGAGCCTTAATTGTGTTTAGTAATGTTAATTATATTTCTGTTTAGATTCCTTAAGGTGTCTTCCCCATGTTTTGTGTCTGATCCATTATTTTGATCTTATAATATGCAGATCCGGTCCTTTGTGGATAAGTTGATTGAGAGGCACATGGCGACGAAACCAGTTATGAAACCTTGATGGCCCCAAGAACAAACTGAACACAATTTTGTATGCGTTCTTTGCAAGAATTGCAGAAGACTGTTCCTGTTTGTTACTGCATAGAGTTCACAGCATTAGCTAGTGGTAAACCGGCACTGATATGCCAGAGGGTGGCTTTGGAGCAAGTTTGTCAATTAAAATGTTCGATACCAAAGTATTCCTTTTCCCGTCAGTGATTGGGAAGGTGCTGCAGAAAAAAAATGGAGATGGGTTAACTAAGGCCTTTGCATTGCAAATGTACTTGATGCAAGTTTTATAGTTTTTTGGTATTTCCATTACAGACATCAATTCTGTTTGAAGACAACTTCAGGTTACTTGCATGGACTCATCATAAATTAAGGTTGTACTTTTAGGGTAGAAACTCAAGACCCTTTTTTGGATTTCCATAGATGAGACATAGCCAGTTTTTTATCTTGTCATTTGGTCAAATGATAAATTGTACAGTTTAGGTTTTTTTTCAACAAATATACAGAACAAATTTTCTCCTTCAGAAGTATTATATGCTTTTGTGATTTCTGAAAGTCAAATTCTGTTCATTCTCTCCAAAAGTTCAAGCAGGTGACTTTTTGCTTTTATAGTTGATCGTGTGAGGGATGTAAATTAACTATGTTTATACTATCCATACTATTATATAAAGTCTGCACCTGAGTTGGTGTAGATTGTCATGCTTTTCACTTTTTCCAAAATACCCCCTTGATAACTGCTCTAAACTGCTTTGGTTCTCTTAGATCCAATTCCTTCAAATAATTTTTACTTTAAATTTTACACACGTGTATGTGTGGCGCACATGCAGAAGTGCACATGTTGCAGTCCGGATTGCATGGGTGTTTATGTTTGCATCAGTGTTTGTAAAGGTTTCCCTCCATTTTGGAACTACTATGCATGGCATTTTGAATAATGACTATCGAGTACTTCCAACTAATAAATGAATAGTATTGTCAACATTCAGATCTACTTGAATAGGTGAGGTGTATGCAAGGGTGATGTGCAATTGACAATATTGTCTCTTAACTCTGGGTGACGAAATATGTTTTTTATCACATTGGATGCATATGTCAAATAGTAGTTGTCATTAATAGGATCCAAATCCCCACTCCACCTCCCTTGCAGCACAAGTTTTGTCTTTTGCTTACACCTCTGTTTTTATTGTTGCCAGGTCAGCAGGTCATTGGGTGTGTTGTCTTATGCTTACACCTCTGTTTTTATTGTTGCCAGCTCAGCAGGTTGTTGGGTTTGTCTTGCCAACGAGGTATGCCCTTTTGCCTCTTTTCTTTTAAACTCTTTTGCGCATTAAATGGCAGGTTACAACTCAGAGTCTGATAATGATGTTCACATTGTATTTTATGCTATGAGAATACCTTGATTTGGAGGTTCAACTATGGATATGTACAAGAGAATAATGATTGACATGATAAGTTTTTTTGATGATTTGCATCTGGAGATGCTTGATGTGTAAAAATTATGGTATTTGTTTGATCTGCAGCGAAGTCCCTGAAAGTTTTTACCTTGAGAAAGGAAAGAAGTCACATTTCAGGGGATACGGTAAGGGGGACTTCAAAGATTTTATTCACGCTGAAGGTTGATGTCAACAAAAATTTGCTGATGGATGGAAGCGAAAACTGTAAACCTATTAGTAGTTGCTTTTGTGTCATGTGCCGGGGATGGCAAAGGCTAGCATGGGATTAATGTGATGACACAGGTATTTATATCTTAACTCTACAGCACATGCAGATTTGGTCGTCTAGTGCTATTTATTACCTTACATGAAAAGATTGATTACATGAAATTAGCACAAACATTGTCAATCTGAACTTTTATGGTCAAACCAAAAGCAGCCTCCACAGATGTATATTCGTCTAGCGTTATTTGTTGCATTTGAATGATTCTTCATGTGCATTTGAATAATTGTGCATGCTACAGCCTGGGCATTATTTGTTCTTTTAGCATTTCTGAAGTATTTCTATTATTTTGCATATATCGGTCACTTCATTTCTTTTTGATTTGTGTTTGCTATGACCCAAAGCTGATGTACTACTATTATGTGTGATTGTGAAGAACAGTAAAATTCTATGTCATGGTCCCATCATGTGAATTTTCATGTGAATTTTAGGCTGCTGGCTGGAGGTGAATAAGTGGAATTTTGTCAATAATACAAGTCTGTTCATTCTTCCTCCTGCAGGTATATGGCACAAATCTTTTATTAACAATTTTTATTCTCATGTCTAATGGGCTTTTGGTCAAAATATTCTTGGGAGGATTTCCCCTCATATTTCGGCTGAGAGTGCATTAGACACAAAAGGAATGATTTTGGGTAAGAGATCCATGGATTGGATTGGGTCTAAACAGGGTGATGGTACACCCCTGTAGTCATTTTTGCTTGAATTTAACCTTGTTGGTGTCTTTCTCAAAAACAATGTTGGTGTCGTCTTCTGTGTTTTTCATGTGCTATGACCTATGCTCTGTTCACTTTATCATTCTTTTAGGGGAAAAAATGAAAAATGAAAGACAAAATAGTCATTCCTGGTGAGGAACTGTGAATTTAGTTTAGTTACCATTACCAAAGGCAAAGCCTTGTATATATATACATGTCTGAGATATATTTTATGAACAATACTTCCATATCATTGTAATTTGTTTTTCATCATTGGTGGTAAAGGTGTGGTGGTTTGAGGTGCTGAATTAGATTGATTGGGATTATGAGTATGATTGAGCAATGTAAGATTATTAGTGTAAAGTAGTATTAAGTTGGAGATGTAACATTAATTGTGTTTGTTTGTATATTATTGTTTTGGTATTAGTTGGTTGTGATTAAAATTATGAAATTATTAGAAGTTTTTATTATACGAGAAGTTTATGTTTTTGTTTCTGTAAGTGATTGTAAAATGGTCTTTATTCTATGGGATTAGATTGTGAATCTTATGAGAAATGCTAATTCCATCATTTGAGTAATACTCATTTTTTTATAATCAAACAAGATTTATGAGAGTTGCAAACTCAATTTTTTTTTTTTTTGGTTTTAGCCAAACAAGATTTGGGCAATTCGTGGAATTGTTAATCCAATCTGACCTGCTTATCTCATGCACTTTGGTCATATAGTTCAAAAATCCATGTCAAATATGCTAGTTCATTATGTATATATAAATTATTAAGGCCTTGTTTGTCATTTCTTAAAAAAGTTAAAAATTTAAAAAGTCACTATCCTATTTAAGTCACGTCATCTTATTTAAGTTATATCACTTTTCTATCACATCGCTTCAAACTTAATCCATATCCAATTCATATTTTATAAAAAATTAAAAATTATACTTATTTAGAACATTTCAAACAACTCCTAAATTTTAAAAGGGGAGTCTACTGTTAATGATAAGACTAGTGCGATTTTTGCATAGGAAAACACAAACAACCTGAAATTGCACTGTTAATAAAAATGCAATCTTGAATTATGTTCCTATTACTGTTCTTAAAATAAAATAATTATGTATATGTAAAAATAAAAGATCTATCAGAATTAATTTTTCCAAGTCAAAAGATTTGAATTAATTGTAAATTTATTTTATATAAAATTATATAATTCAAATTTTCTCACATTTGTGGATACGAATGTTTGAGATTCCTAAATCATTAGACCAAGTTTTATAGACTCTTATTTATTTATTTTTATGTTAATTGGTAATTTGTACAAGGATCAACAAATTAAGAGTCATGTTAATGTGGATAAATTTACTTGTTAATTTGTTTTGTAACATTTGGTCTCTATTTATTTTTAAAAAATTGTAAATAATTTTATAATCACAAAAAATAGTTACATTTATTTAGAAAGTATATTTTTATTCTCCCATCCCTTAGTGATCATCATCACCACTGACCATTAACCAGGCCACCTCCTTCATCAATTTTAGTGGCCAACAATTATCTTGGGTCATAGACAATCACATTCGGCTGCTACTTGATAATTACTTGTGATTGTTATTTTTTTACCGGAAAACATCTCTATCCACCACATCAAGTAGAAAAATCAACTCCAACCGTGGACTACTATGGCCTTGTTTGGCGAAGTTACAATTTTGCTTTTTAAGTTAAAATTCATAAAAAGATAAAATAAGTTAAAGGGGTATTTTGAAAAGATTTAAAAGTTATTTTTTGACCTTTTTTAGTTTTTTGGTGAAAGAATAAAGTGAGTTAAAAGTTAAAAAATGATTTTTAACTTACTTCTTAAAATATTTAATAAGACAAAATGTCACATTAAATTTATAACCATTTTATTTTCCTTTTATAAACTTACATCTAATTATAAAAAAAGTTTAATCATTTTTTCAAACACACAAATTTTAATCTATTAAAATAATTAAAAATAAAATAAAATAACCTATTAAAATAATTCACTTTTCAAACAAAGGTCTATATATTACGGCTGATAAAAAAATAATAAACATAATAAAAGGTTTTAGCAAATAAAAAAAAGTAAAATCGAAGTCACTTACTACTCATTCGTCAATTTACCGTGTACCACCAAATAAATTTCGGTGCTGAGATTGGAATTGGAATTGGAATTGGAATAGACACGAAAAGGAAGGAAGGGCTATCAAACGAGTTTCTCAGATCTGATCTGATCTGATCTGATCGATTTCCCTGCAAATCACAACCAGAAAAACTAAAAATGTCTTCAACGTTCAGCGGCGATGAAACTGCACCCTTCTTCGGCTTCCTCGGCGCTGCAGCTGCCTTAGTCTTCTCCTGTAAGTAATCAATTCCAATCTCCAATCTTTGATTCCCCACTATTGATCTCATCACATCTGTAAATTTCAATTATTATATGTATGCATAAATTCGTGTTTATATTGATGATGATGATATGTATGTATGCGTATGTGTGATTTATTGGTGTTGTAGGCATGGGGCGCTGCGTATGGGACGGCGAAGAGCGGAGTTGGAGTGGCGTCGATGGGGGTGATGAGGCCGGAGCTGGTCATGAAGTCGATCGTGCCCGTGGTTATGGCTGGTGTGTTGGGTATCTATGGATTGATCATTGCTGTCATTATCAGTACTGGGATTAACCCTAAAGCCAAATCTTATTACCTTTTTGATGGATACGCTCATCTTTCGTCTGGTCTTGCTTGTGGCCTCGCTGGCCTCTCTGCTGGTATGGCTATTGGTATCGTCGGCGATGCCGGTGTTAGGTACTCGCTCTTTCTCTCTTCTGTTTTTATTCGTTTGAGGATTCTTTATGTTAAATTGATTTCGGACGTGCTTGAATCAACTGGAAGTCTAATTGCTCGTGTGATTTTGTACCCTATAATATTTGCAATTTTTATGCAATGAATGATCTGAGTGATGCTTGATTTAAATCTGGTGGTTTAGCTCTGACTTCATAATTTGTTATGTTATTTTGTTTTTTATAGATCTTTTACAGTTGGTGTCATGCTATGATTCCCAAAAGGAATTTTTTATCTGCCTGCTTCTTTTCTCTTCAACTTATTGTTATTCTTTGTAATGGGGGAATTCAGAATGCTTTTGGTTGCTTGGTGTTTATGAAATTGAGTGTGTGTATGAAGATATGTGATGGCGTGGCTAGTAATGGCATTCTGGGAAGATGATAGTTACTAAGATGGCACATGACCACCAGAGGTGGAGAGAGAGAGAGAGAGAGAGAGAGAGAGTGGCAGTGAGAGAGGAGAGCCCATAAGATGGAGAGGATTCTTGGCGTGTTGTATGGAGTTGGAGACCTCGTTTTATGGAAGAGTTGGACCATGGAGGCCAACTCATCCTTCACTTGGTCAAAGAGGCTTCACTTATGTTTGAGGCTGGTCCAACCCTAAAGGGTTCAACCGAGTAACTTTGATGATCTGTCAACTCTAGCCATCAATGAGCAATTCACTCGTGATCCTGCAGAGGGTCATGGGTCACTTGGGTGTCCCATGGCCAAAGCACCAACTCTAGGAGTCCTCCCTAGGCCCTTTGCTTTCAACCTAGGCAGACTATGTGGCATCAGGGTGCAAGTCTTGAGTCGATTGTTCGGGTATGGTTGTGAGTCCATCCCCTCAGTGGTGCTAAGGTGGCAGGTTATGTGGAACAGGAATGGGAGGATTGACATGAATTGGACTTGCATGAATTGGACTTGTAATTAGAATAAACTATTTTTATTACAGCTTGCACAACCATTTAAATTGGGGTGACAATGAGATCTTGCCATACATGAGCATAAATGAATGATGTTGCTGTTCTATTGGCAAACGTATCTAAGCAAAGTTTCAATTCTTGTAATTGCTTGCACTTGTTCTTGCTTGTTCCTTGTGAATTGGGATTTTTGTGTGTGTGTGTGTGTGCGCTTGTGTGTATGTGATTATTTTGTGTTACATCTTTCTTTGAATTCCATGTAATGCTTAGCCTAAATTAACCAGCTTAAATTGATTTGGTAGTCGTACTTGATTTTTGATGGTTGTATTGTTTATTTTCTTTTAGTAGTATATAGTACTTTTTCTGATTCTATGAATGTACCTTGCAGAGCCAATGCTCAGCAGCCAAAACTTTTTGTTGGGATGATCCTCATTCTCATCTTTGCTGAAGCGCTTGCTCTTTATGGCCTCATTGTCGGCATTATTCTATCTTCTCGAGCTGGTCAATCGAGAGCAGACTAAAATAGGGCATTCTGGTTGGTGGTGGTGGTGATGGTGGTTTGGTTTGTTGCTATTGATAAGAATTATTTTGACGTTCTCTCCAGTCAAAATTGAAATTCAGTCGAGGGAGTGTCTTCTGATTCAAAAATTTTCTCTTTGGTTCTGCATTGCTTGGTGAGATGGATTGGGTAGTTGGTATGTGCTAATGGTAGAATGTAGATTAGCTTTTTGTTCTCTTTTTAAATAATATTGTACTGCTTCGTTTTATGGATACTCTGTTTCACAAATCAGTTTGAATTTGGCTAGAATTAATTATTGCCTGTATTGTTGCTCCAGCTTCCTTGGTACCGTATTTGTCAAGTATTTTTTTCTTTCTTTATGCTTGGTTCAAGTAATTATTGCATATACAGGCTTGTCTTGCTATCTTTATTTGTGAATATTGACTTAGAATCCTGTCATGGCTTGTTGGGATATATGAAAAACAACCATTTGTAGAGGGTCTCCCCATCAATCTTTTACTTTGTCAATGATGTTATTGGGGCATGTAGACATGATATGATAAACTAGCTACTGCGCATGGATGTTATTGGGGCATGTTGACACCATAGACGATACAGGTTGTTCATAGAATGAAAAGGCTTATACGGTTACTAGTTTGCTGGTTCGGCTGACGTTTGTTGAGCTCCTTTTGAATTCAGAGCTTCCCAGCTAGTATGTGTGCACTACAATGCTGGGCTATTTATTTGGTTTGGTTTGGTTTATTTTATTTTTTATATATTATTTTTGGATAACCGGGTGTCTGGACCAGTTTTCGCGCACTTCGATGGTTTGGTTTGATTTTACGTGTTTCAGCTTTAACATTTGAAGTATGAAAGTCTGTTTAACCAAAAAGCAGTTAGGCATGGCCTGTTTAGTAGTTTTTTGGGGGGTCCTGATAGTTTAAATATGAGTAGCTGTTATAATAGTTTAAATATGATACCTATTGGCACACAAAAATTTGTCCCTTTAGGTGGAATACAAGAGAATTATAATCAAGCCCATGTCTTCGCGACCTATTTACCTTGAGATAAAAAAAACCAAGAAAAAAAAGAAAGTTGAAGGTGGTTGAAACTGGCTCAGTCCTGGAGCATTCAAGATGATCATGATGTTCTGAAATATTTCATTGACCTACTTTACGTGGTTGAAATTCTTTTGTTCCACCCATTTGGATTTTTTTCCCTCTTCTAATTTTATGATCATGTATATTTTCGTATCTTCAAAGGTTTGTTTGAAAAATTGGATTCTTGTACAGAAAAGAAACAAGAAGGAAAAATTGAATAAAATAAAGTTATGGTTGAATCTTAAATTTAATGAGGGATATGGAGGAAAAGAAAAAAATGGAGAGAAAAATGACTAAACATTTACTTCTTTCCATCCATTTCTCTTTTTATTTACAAACTCTCTCTTCCAATTCAAAATTCAAATAATTTTATTTATGGTAATGCACATATTTATATAAAACAAAGAGCTTTTTATTTATTTATTTATTTATTTCGTTTTTCCTTACAAAATTTATGCTAAAACAAAATTTTGATTAATTTATTGTAAAACAATTGTTGTAAAACTTATTGGAAGCTATGTCCAGGAAAATTCACATGAATTCAAAAACAAGTTGAGTTTACAAATTGAGTTCAAAATAACTTACATGTACAGATTTGTTTGGGAAGTGAGTTTTGATTTTTTTAGTCTAGGACTAAAAAATCTCGTTTGGGAAGGTTTTTTTTGGCTTTTTTAACTTTTTGTGAGAAAAAAATTGTAATAATTATGAGTTGGATGTAATATTTTGTCTTATTGAATTAAAAAGTCTATTTTATTTTTTTGTGAATAGCCCCGAACCCCACCCAATCCATCTTCCCAAACAGAGGCTAAATCATTCAAAAGCTGATACAAATTTCGGGAAATGATAGTAAGAAATTGGAATATAAGCTCAAGGCTGAAGAAGGAGATGAATGCAACACAAAGAGCTTGAACTCGGAGAGACCTTGGGGATCAGAAGGAGATGAATGAATGCTCTCCCAATTGACACCACGCCATTTTGAAGAAAGCTTAAGAGAGAGAGAGAGAGAGAGTGTGTGTTAAAGAGCTATCTGAATAGTCTAGTCTAAGAGATTTGACTGGATAAAAGGAGAAGACAATCAAAAGACTTATTACTTAAGAGATTTTAAGTTTGAATTCTACGAAAGTTGAACATTTCAAATTTTAAGACTATTAGAGTTTTGCTCGGTCATTAATTTTAAGATTCCAAAATTAATTGAAATATGTGTAAAGTAATCTAGACATTTGACTATAAAAAATAAAAATAAATAAAAACAGAGCTCTCCAAATGATTTGGGCATCATTATTGCATTTCTTGCTAGTTGCGACCTCCATCTACGTCATGGCTAACGTATATATATGAATTAAAGCGAGCTAAAAGATTAAAATTTAAGTAAATATATTGGTTTTGACTTTTATATTATATTGTGAGATTGCCGTTGCCGTTGCTATTGCCGTTGCTTACATTGATCATTGACCCGTTCCACCTGACCCATTTCAGATTTCAGATGGGTGTGATGGAGTTTTTTTTAAAAAGTGAGTGTTATTTATTTTTAATTGATTCTTTCAATGATATTCATTATTGTTGTGATTGATCCATAAATTTAAAAGGTGAACTTGTGGATCAATTAGTCCCAATTTTATTTTAATGAATACGGAAGTCGCGTTGAGTAGAAATTGATACATTTGCTCATGTGATTTATTCTATTAGTCACGTTTGAAAAATTTACTAACCATGTTTGGAAGAAGTACGTTTCACGTTTTGAAAAATTATATTAAATTTTTTTTTATTTGGGTTACGTTTGGAAAATACACTAATCACGTTTGAAAAAAGTATATTAAATTTTTATTTCTTTATTCTGTATTAGTCATGTTTGAAAAATATAATACATTCCAAAAAGAAAACAAAAAAATGAAGTCAACAATCAATAAAGGTAAAAATGTCTTAATGTGACTGTGGGTGTTGATTTCCGACCACACAACCAAAAAGAGGAACTCAGCTGGAGAGCACCGATAGAATAAATTAAACCAAAATAGCCTGTCACAGAAAGATAAGAATCTCGCGGTGGTTCGTCCACCCGGGGGCACTCCGACGATCAAGTTAGTAAAATATCTCTCAAAGATAACCAATAGTGCTTAACTCACTAGACAAAACATAAAAGACATACCTTAGACTCATGGGGGTGCCTCCCTTTTATAGCCAACACAATCCTAGTCCCAAAAGAAGCCTAGCTCTAATGGACTTAGGATTACTACTAATCTTGGACTCCTAGTAGGATTAGGATAAACTCTCTAAGAGTCTTATTTTTACCCAAATTGAAGTCTTCTCTCATTCTAGGACTCTTGTCCCTTATCCGCTTATCCCGGATTCTGGTATCTTCGCAGATAACCTCGGCCTAGCCGAGATCATCTCGGCGTCAAGACCAGGACACATGGCACCCCGGCTGGCACTTCGATGACACCTCGGCCACGTGTTATCATTCAAAATTTATGTCCCCACAACTGCTCCCTAAGTTCTATTACTTCGGCATCCTGAGATGATGGAACCTATATCATTCATTCCTTTAATCATGACTCCAGTTTAATTTCAACTTGTAAATTTTCATAAATTTCAACAAGTTTTAAACATAACCTCAGTTTAACTTCAACTTGTAAATTTTTAAAATTTCAACAAGTGTTAAACATGTCCTCGGTTTAACTTCAACTTGTAAATTTTTAAAATTTCAACAAGTGTTAAACATGACCTCGGTTTAACTTCAATTTGTAAATTTTTAAAATTTCAACAAGTGTTAAACATGACCTCAGTCTCTTGTTTGTTAGATCCATTGTTACTTCGGCCTCGCTTCGGTGAGCCGTTTTGCTTCTCTTATTTTGTCACATTCGTCCCCGGCATGCTGAGGGACTATAGGAATCGTTTTCTGCCCCCCTTTCTAGGCACCCTTCTTAGCCGCTGGAATCGGCGTATCTTGTAACGAGAACAGTGGCTGCATGATGTTGTTCTGCATCATGAAATTGACGACCTCTTGCAGGTCCGCCAATTTGTCCGCTATTCTCTTCATCTCGTCCTCCCTCCACAGGCATCTATCTTTCCATACCTGGAGGTCGTCCTCGTTATAATACCCGCTCCGCTCCGATCCGATTTCTTCAGTACGCCGCCCTCCTGGCCGACGTCCTTTCATCCGCGATTCTTATCACGAGTCTTTTCGTTGCAGTTGTCTTCTTCAACGTCAAGATCAATATGTTTCCTACTCTCAGTAGGGGTGTCGTCCCCAACCTTCTTTTTTTGTCCGTCGTTGGCCATCTATTCTCCTTTCGTTCCCACAGACGACGCCAAATTGTGGGTGTTGATTTCCGACCACACAACCAAAAAGGGAAACTTAGCTGGAGAGCACCGGTAGAATAGATTAAGCCCGAACGACTTGTAACAAAAAAAAAAAAAGAGATTTCGGTGGTGATTCGTCCACCCGGAAGCACTCCGACGATCAAGTCAGTTATCTCTCAAAGATAACAAAAGTACTTAACTCACTATTCAGAGCATAAAAAACATACCTTAAACCCATAGAGGTGCCTCCCTTTTATAGCCAACACAATCCTAATCCCAATAGAAGCTTAACTCTAATGGACTTAGGATTACTGCTAATCTTGAACTCCCAGTAAGATTAGGATAAACTCTCTAAGAGTTTTATCTTTTATCCAAACTGAAATCTTCTCTTATTCTAGGACTCTTGTCCCTTATCCGCTTATCCCAGATTCCGGTATCTTCACAGATAACCTCAGCCTAGCTGAGATCATTTCGGCGTCAAGACCAGGACACGTGGCACCTCTGTCACGACCCGCTCATCGTACCCAAGGGTTAAGCATCGTGATGGATAGTAACTAAGGTTACCTTCGGCCAATTCTTAAACAAATCAATAAACGCAAGCGGAAGTAATATTTAAATAAGGGTACCAAAATAATCATTTGAGCTTCTATTTTTATTACAAAATATATTGACCAAAAGGCCAATATTTACATATAAAAATATCATAAAAGTGTTGTGTGTGTCTATTCCGCAGCCCCGCCTCTAAGACTTTGCAAAAGCTATTTCTGAATTGCATTATTTCCTAAAAATTGGAAAACAACTATAAGCACATGGCAGAGTGAGAAATATTATACCAAGAGTATAAGGGATACGAAATAACCATGGATAGTTAGTTAGGCTAAAATATTTACATAACTCAATTTGGTGAATAAATCATTTGAGTAACAGAAATTGAAATACAGAAAGTATGTAAATATATAACCATAACTACGGTACGGTACAGAACAGAACAGAGGTCATAGAAGTGACAGTCAGAACAGAGGTATGGATTCAAGAGGTGGTTCGTACGGATTCTAGAGGTGGCTCCCACAATAGTGTAGCACTTAACTCCGCACAACACTTTGGTCCGCACAGAATAGAGGTACGGATTCAAGATGTGGCTCGTACGGTTTCTAGAGGTGGCTCCCACAATAGTGTAGCACTTAGCTCCGCACAGCACTTTGCTCCGCACAGAACAGAGGTTCATGGATCAGAGGGTCATAAAGTAACCAAACAGAGGCCAATGGTTATTTAAGTCCCCCAATGCATGGGATTTCCGTGGTGGTACTTACAAAACATAATTATTTATAAGGTCATGGTCAAATATTCTTTAAAAGTAAAACAAACATATCCATAGATTTCCTTTTCAGAAATAGGGTTCAGAAAATAATCCACGTAACTGAAATTTTTATAAAACATAACTTTTATTAATATACTAATAAAACATAACTTGTGTAAAATAGATTTTGGTAAGTCAAAACATACGTAAAATATATTTTGATAACTCAAGGTATAATATAACTCACCTTAACTTTAATACCTTACTCTTCTTTTCTACTACCAAAGACCCTTTCACTTTTCACTATTTCTTCATTTTTTCTCCCTTTCTTTCTTTCCTTTCTCTTTTCCACAGATTGAGCAACTTCTCCCTATAAATAGTGAGATGAGACCACCCATCAGCCAACACGTGGCCGAATCAAATCCCTCCCCAGATTGTTTCTGATTCACTCCTAGATTCATAGTTATCTTAAGAAATAATTAAGATAATTACACTTTATCATATACCAACATAAAATTAATTATTTATTTCACTACCACATCCATTATTATTATTATTATTATTATTATTTTGACCCCTAAACTTTTAATAATTATATTATTTTATAAAATTGCACATAATAATACAAAATAAATTATATATTTTCCGAACTAAGATTAAATAATATTAGTATAAATTCTACAGAATAATTAAAAATTTGAGTTGTTACAATCTTCTCTCCTTTTAAAATTTCGTTCTCGAAATTTGTCATATGTAAGCTATCCGCTGCGCACTCTGATAAATATATATTAGATGATTAATTTGATAGAAAATATTACCTGAAATTTTTTTTTACCAAAAACAATTCACTGTCTAGTTGTCAAAAATTAGTTTGGGCCAAAATGAGAAATAATGGGTGACTTTAAAAACTTTTTATTTGTTTTGTTTACGATAAAAATAAATAAAAAATAAAATAAAATAAGAACACAATGACAGAATTATATGCAAGAATTGAAAAAATTTGAGATAAACTTTTCATTGATGAGAAATAGTTTCAAAATTAGTATCTTGCAATTTGAACCCACTTTTAAAAAAACATCAAAATAAATTTTTTTTTTTTTAAATACTGAACTAAAAATTATATGTATTTAATTATATTATAATTTTGGTAGGTGTTTGAACCCGACATCCTTCTTTTCTTGTCCTTCTTTTACTATAACAAATATAAATTATATCTAATATCTTTCACAAATTAGGTATACTAAAAAAAATATATTATTATATATATAATCATATAAAATTATAATATAATTAAATCAACTAACAAAATATAATAATTCGGTATCAATTACCCGCTATCTCACTTCTTATATGTGCATGTGTTCTATGCTCCAATGATCATTTTTTTTTTCCCTAAAAAAACCATTGCTCTGATACCATTTGTCACGACCCGCTCCCCGTACCCAAGGGTTAAGCATCGTGATGACCAGTAACTGAGGTTACCTCCGGCTAATTCTTAAACAAATCAATAAACGCAAGTGAAAGTAATATTTGAAAAAGGGTACCAAAATAATCATTTGAACTTATATTTTTATTACAAAATGTATTGACCAAAAGGCCAATATTTACATATAAAAATATCATAAAAGTGTTGTGTGTGTCTATTCCGCAGCCCCGCATCTAAGACTTTGCAAAAGCTATTTCTGAATTGCATTATTTCCTGAAAATTGGTAAACAACTATAAGCACATGGCAGAGTAAGAAATATTATACCAAGAGTATAAGGGACACGAAATAACTATGGATAGTTAGTTAGGTCAAAACATTTACATAACTCAATTTGGTGAATAAATCATTTGAGTAACAGAACTGAAATACATAAAGTATGTAAATATATAACCATAACCACGGTACGGTACAGAACATAACAGAGGTTACAGAAGTGACAGTCAGAACAAAGGTGCGGATTCAAGAGGTGGCTCGTACGGATTCTAGAGGTGGCTCCCACAATAGTGTAGCACTTAGCTCCGCACAGCACTTTGGTCCGCACAGAACAGAGGTACGGATTCAAGAGGTGACTCGTACGGATTCTAGAGGTAGCTCTCACAATAGTGTAGCACTTAGCTCCGCATAGTACTTTGCCCCGTACAGAACAGAGGTTAATGGATCAGAGGGCCACAAAGTAACCAAACAGAGATCAATGGTTATTTAAGTCCCCCAAAGCATGGGACTCCTGTGGTGGTACTTATAAAATATAATTGTTTATAAGGTTATAGTCAAATATTCTTTAAAAGTAAAACAAATATATCCATGGGTTTCCTTTTCAAAAATAGGGTTCAGAAAATAATTCACGTAACTGAAATTTTTATAAAACATAACTTTTATTAATATATTAATCAAACATAACTTGTGTAAAACATATTTTGATAAGTCAAAACATACATAAAATATATTTTGATAACTCAAGGTATAATATAACTCACCTAAACTTTAATACCTTACTCTTCCTTTCTACTACCAAAGATCTTTTCACCTTCCACTATTTCTTTCTTTTTTCTCTCTTTCTTTCTTTCCTTTCTTCTTTCCTTTCTCTTTTCCACAGATTGAGCAACTTCTCCCTAGTATCCGGATCGTCTGTCGCCCTACCCTGTCGCCCCCAAAACGACGTTGTTTTGGGGGCGAATTTTCAAAAAAAAAAACGCAGAGCAGAGAAAGGAAGGAGAGGAAGAGGGAGGAGGGAGGGAGGAGGAGGAGGAGGCTGCGAGCTCGTCCCTCGCCGCCGGCCGTCAATCGTCGCCCGCCGTCCCTCGACCGTCGCAGCTCCACCTCGTCGCAGCACCTGCGACCGCTGCCGTCGCCTCCGCCTCCGCCTCCGCCTCCTCCCCTGTATTTATGGTCCCCTCCAGTCCGGCCCTTCCCTTCCTCCTCCTCCTCCTCCTCCTCCTCCCTCCTCCCTCTTCCTCTCCTTCTTCCCTCTGCTCTGCGTTTTTTTTTTTTGAAAATTCGCCTCCAAAACGACGTCGTTTTGGGGGCGGCAGGAAAGGGCGACAGGATTAGGCGACCGACGATCCGGATTCCTTCTCCCTATAAATAGTGAGATGAGACCACCCATCAGCCAACACGTGGCCGAAACAAGTGGCCTATTCAAATCCTTACCAGATTATTTCTGATTCACTCCTAGATTCATAGTTATCTTAAGAAATAATTAAGATAATTATACACTACAAGAAAAATCATTTTTGGCGACTAAATTTTTAGTCACCAAAAGTCCGTTTTTAGTCGCCGAAAGTCGAGTTTTTACTTTCAGCGACTAATTTTTTTAGTCGCCCCTTTTGTCGCGCATATGTGGTCGCGAGAGGTATCGGCGACTAAACTTTTTTTAGTCGGCAAAAAAGAGCTCTTTAGCGACCAAATGTTTAGTCGCCATTGGTGGTTTACACTTTTTAAAATCCCACATTTAGCGACTAATATTTTAGTCGCCAATATTCCTTGAATCGCCGACTAAACTATTTTGTCGCCCAAAATAACACTTTTGGCGACTAAAAGTTTAGTCGCCAAAGGTCCTTTCGGAAAAAAAAAAAAAAAAAACAAATTCTTTGGTTTTTCTGAGATTCGAACCGTGAACCAAACCATTCCAACTGCCAACACCTTTACCAACCTACTCCCTCCACTATGCCACTTGAACATCACATGATTATATATGCAATATATATTATTTATATACTATTTTAACTGGTATTCATACAAAATCATATATGTACACATAATTATTTTTGTTGAATATAATTAATGTAAAAAATAAATTATTTATTAAAAAAAAATGTAGGCCACTTTTGGCGACTAAATCAATTATTTAGTCGCCAATTCTATGATTTTTGGGCTACTAATTAATTTGTTGTCGCTAAAAAAATATGTTTAAATTAAAAATAGCACTTTTTGGCGACTAACTCTGTTTTTAGTCGCCAAAAACGTCCCGTTTTGGCTACTAAATTGAAATTTAGTCGCCAATTCACTGTTTTTAGCTACTAATTTTTTTTTTGTAGCCAAAAACCTTCATTTTCAGCGACTAATCTTTTTTTAGTCGGCAAAAGACCTATAATCGGCGACTAAAATGGTTTTTAGTCGCCAAAACCATCACTTTTGGCTACTAAATTATTTTAGTCGCCAAAAACCGTCGCTTTTGGCTACCAAACAACCTTTAGTCGGTAAAACTGCTACATTTGGCGACCAACAAACAGTTTAGTCGCTAAAACCCTGTGATTCGGCGACTAATTCATTTTAGTCGGCAAAAGTCTTCATTTTCGGCGACTAAATCCAGTTTAGTCGCCATTTGGCCAACTTTCAGCGACGAAATTCTGAATTTTAGTCGCCATTTGTGCTTTTTCTTGTAGTGATACTTTATCATATACTAACATAAAATTAATTATTTATTTTACTACCACATCTATTATTATTATCTATATTATTATTATTTATATTTTGACCTTTAAATTTTTAATAATTATATTATTTTACAAAATTACACATAATAATACAAAATAAATTATATATTTTCCGAACTAAGATGAAATAATATTAGTATAAATTCTATAGAATAATTAAAAATTTGAGTTATTACAATCTCGGCTGACACTTCGATGACACCTCAACCATGTATTGTCATTTAAAATTTATGTCCCTGCAATAACATAGTAATATATTAAATAGAATCTCATAGAAAATATTTTCAAATAAACGGCACTCACCGGTCTATATGAAAAAAAAAAAAAATAAAAAAAAATCATGGTATATAAATTTCTAAAGTGAACTTTTCAGGTAATTTTTGATTCATTATTTTGGATTTTTATTTGAAACGTTGATTCATGTAAAGTGGGTTTACGTTTACCTCTGTTTTGTAGGTAAACAACAAATATTTATTTGCTTAAAATTATTAAGGGTAAATTACATTTACCTTGTCTGATATTTCTGACAAATATAGAGACTTCTCTTGTGGTTTGAATAATTACAGTAACCTCCCTTATTTTACCTGACAATGTCGAGATTCCTCCAAAATTTAACCACTGTTTATATACCTAACCGACCCTGCTAATGTCATCAAATGTAAGCACTAAAATGCCTACAATGCCCTCAAGTGCCCAATTCAAGAACTGAATTTTTAAAAATTATTTATTTATTTATTTTAAATATATAATTTTATTTAAATATTTTATTTTATTTTGTAAATATTTTAATTTTAATATTTTAAACTCAAAACACAATTTCACACTCAAATTATAACCAAATACATAACTTAAAACTCAATTCAAAAATTATTTTCAAACCTCATAACCAAACACATAACTCAAAACTCCACACTATTTTCAAAACTCTACACTCAAATCATAACCAAACACATAACAAAAAAATTAAAATATTTAAAAATATATTTATAAAATAAAATAAAATATTTAAAATAAAAACTATATATTTAAAATAAAAATTATATATTTTTTTAAAAAATAAAATTTTTAAATTTTTTTAATATTTAAAAAATATATTTAACATAAGTTTGTATTTTTTGTAAGTTTATGTTTGATTATGAGTTTTGAAAATAATTTTTGAATTGACCAACACAACCATAAAACTCAATTCAAAAATTAGTTTCAAACCAAACACATAACTCGAAACTCTACACTATTTTCAAAACTCTACATTTAAATCATAACAAAACACATAACAAAAAAAGTAAAATATTTAAAAATATATTTATAAAATAAAATAAAATATTAAAAATAAAAACTATATATTTAAAATAAAAATTATATATTTAACATAAGTGTGGTTATGAGTTTTGAGTTATATATTTGGTTAAGACTCTATGAGTTTTGAAAAGATTTTTGAAAATTTCTAATTGTAATTTTGATTCTAAAAGAAAACCAAACATGTTTCTAAAAAAAAAATAATTTCGGAACATGTTTTTACTCAAAATTCAATTCAAAAATTATTTTCAAAAACTCATAACCAAACACATATTTAAAATTCAATTCAAAACTCTTTTCAAAACCCAAAAGCAAACTTTTTTTCAAAACTTTATTTTAAAAGCAAAAATTTTTAAAAAATTATTTTATTTTTTAAAATTATTTTTATAATCTTGATTTGAGAGTGGAATCGTATTTTGAGTTATGAGTTTTGAAAAGAAAAAAATTGTTTGGTTATAAATTTTGAAAATTTTTGAATTTATTTTTTTAGGGTAAATATTTTATATTTGTTTTAATGTGCATTATATTTTATACATTTATGTGTTATATTTTTTAATATTTTAAATATATTTTTTAAATATTAAAAAAAATTTTAAAAAATTATTTTTTTATTTTAAATGTATAATTTTTATTATAAATATTTTTAAATTATTTTATTTTATGATTGTGTTATTAAATCACGGGCAATGGCAGTGAACAAAGGATTTTATGGTTATGGTTGAACGGAGGGTGTTTGTCTTTTTGCAGGCAAAAGCAAGGGTAATATGGTAATTTTCTATATAATACTAATGCCGTTTGTGCAAAATAGACAGAATGGGAGAATCTTGACATTGTCAGGTAAAATAGGGGAGGTAACTGTAATTATTCAAACCACATGGGAGGTCCCTGTATTTGTCAGAAACCTCAGGGGAGGTAAATGTAATTTACCCAATTATTAAAGAGTGAATGAAAAATTAATTATAATAATTTGTAATTTTTTTACTTTTATTCTCAATAATTTTACCTCTGTTTTGTAGGTAAACAACAAATATTTATTTGCTTAAAATTATCAAAGAGTGAATGAAAAATTAATTATAATAATTTGTAATTTTTTTACTTTTATTCTCAATAATTGTAGAAGGTGATGGGAAGAGGGATAAAAAAAAGACATTTGAGTAATTGTATTGATAAATTGTAAATGAGTGGAATAAGGGGTCACTGTTGTGACTCTATGTGTTTTTACTGTGTAGCAAAAACATTTCAAAAATACAATTATGACATATACAAAGCACTTGTATGAAGGTTTTGTTTATTTTGACGTGAAATATTTCACTTATTTTTTATTATAAGATTGAATAATTTCTTTTATATTCTACATATTTACATTTGAGTAATTGTAATGATAAATTCTAAGAGAAATTAAATTGTAAATGAGCGAAATAAAGGGTCATTGTTGTGATTTTATGTGGATGTTTGGAAAGTGATTTTTTTTTAGATTTTTAGATTTTTTGGTTATTTTAATAGACTATTTTAGTTTTTGTGTTTGGAAAGTTGGGTTAAATTTTTGGGTTGATTGTTGTATTAAAAAATGTATTTGAAATGATATTTAAGATTGAAATGACAAATTTGCCCCTAACTTTATTTTTTTCAAAATTGAGCTGTAAGGATAAAATGGTCATTTACCTGTCTGCCGCCTACACTATTGGTGACAGTGTAGATTGTCTGCTGCTGACAGCCGCTGCTTTTTTTTTTTTTTTTTTGAATTAGATGGGACAATTTAAGGCTAAAATAACTTATGTGAAAGGTTCCAGACACCTCCTATGTATTTTTATTGTATAAGCCAAGTTTGGGATGTCTCAAAAAAGTCAAAAAGTTAAAAAATTACTTAAAAAGTTAAAAAGTTATTACTATTTACCAAAAGTCAACAATTATGGCTGCACAACTCCTAATACTAATTTTTCTCTACACATTAATTTATACAATTTTTTAATACACATTTTTTTATAAAAAGTCAAAAAGTTAACCCAAACATTCATATTTTCAATCTTAACTTTTTAGTCTAAAAAGATAAAAAGTACATTTATTTAAGACACCCCAAACAACTCCATAGTAAAAACATCTTAAAAATACAATTATGACACACACAAAACACTTGTGTGAAGGTGTTGTTTATTTTGATGTGAAATATTTTACTTATTTTTTATTATTAGATTGAATAATTTCTTTTTTAAATTGTACATATTTATAATTTATTTATTTATTTTTGGTTATCAATAATTTCAACTCCTCTAATAAGGAGTGGTTTAGAATATTCTAAATAAGTGTATTTTTTAATTTTTTTATGAAATATAGATTGTATATGAGTTGGGTTTAAAGTGATGTTGTAGAGAGGTGATGTAACTTAAATAAGATGATATGACTTAAATAAAATAGTGACTTTTTAATTTTTTGACTTTTTTAGCCTCCGTTTGGCAAGAACTTTTTTGGGCTTTTTTGGCTATTTTAGCCACAAAAGACAAAATAGGCTTTTTTAGCCACAAAAAACAAAACATCACATCCAACCCATAATCATTACACTCCTCTCTCATAAAAAAAGTCAAAAAAGCCAAAAAGTCAAAAAGTCAAAAAGCCCTTCCCAAACCAAACTTTTAAGCCCAGGCTAAAAAAGCTAAAAAAGTCAAAAAGCCAAAAAACCAACCTACTTCCCAAACGGAGGCTTAATATATACCCAACAAAACCTAAATTTTCGCTCGTTTTTATTTTATTTTATTTTCTTTTGTTAAGGAAACGGATATCGTCATCCTTGACGTGGATCGACAAGAGAGTTCTTCAAGCCCAAGTTTCTTCGATCGGGGTCAAATCAAACACGTGCGGTGTGGTGGAGGGTCCGGACTCCGGAGAATGCAGCTTCCTCATACAACAAAACAAATTCATTTTTTTAATATTTTGAAAAGTTAAACAAAAATTAATTTTTTAATTTTTTTAATAAAAAATATATAAAAAAATAAAAAATAATATTACTTAAAATAGATTAAAAGTTAATTTTAACCAAATTTTCAAATTAGGTTATAGTAAATCCAATTTCTTGAGTCCAAACACTAGGGTTATTTTGGAAAATAAAAAAATCAATTAAGTAATTTATTAACTTATTTTAATTATAATATTTTTTATTTTCTTAAACATTGTTAAAAAAAAAAAATTGATTTTTAAAATTTTTATAATTGATGAAACCATAATTTTAAAATAATAATGTATTTAATATTCGTTAGTGCAGGTAGAACACCGATTTCGAAGAACAAGCTGCTAATATTGGTGCTGTTTGGTGTAGCTGTTAAAACAGATTATAGCTTATAGCTTAACAGATTATAGATTATGACTTTAATCAGAAGTTGTTAATCTGTTTGGTATAGCTGTTAGATTATAGATTTAAGTTGCTGAGTAGTGTTTGTTAAATAAGCTGTGAAGTAGCTTTTTTAATTAATTTTTATTTTTTATTATTCACTATTTGTCTACATTTTTCATAAAAAATAAAAATAATATTTTATAGTCCATTTGGGTCTTTTTCTATTTTTTAAAAAATAAAAAATAAAAAAATCTAAGAGTATAACCATGAATTAACATGTCCACAGCAGAAGCTGATAATCAGAAGCAAGGGGTGAGCAGCTTCTCAGAATCAGCTTTTTTGACTTAAAATAAGCTGTTAGAATCAGAAGCTGTTTGAAATAAGTTTAACCAAACAGTCCAAAATAACTTTTTAAAAGCCAGAAGCCATAAGCTGGCTCAAAAAAGCTGCAGCAAACACCCCCATTCAGCTTCGCATAACTTTCTAGTGATGTCCTATAAATACGCAAAACCGTGAATACCAACCATGCCAGAAGACCCCATAAAAATCTATCAACTCTGAAAAGCGCATGAACTTTAGCCGCCTCCGGAGCTCGAATCTATTGCAGACAATGGCGGAGGACATGAGGTCATCTGCCGCTGCCGCCACCGCCACCACATCAAAAAAGGCTTCAAGATCGCTGTGGCCCTCCGTTCTTCGCTGGATCCCTACCTCCACCAATCACATCATCGCCGCCGAGAAACGCCTCCTCTCTTTAGTCAAGTACCCCCTCTCCCTTCTCTCTCTAGAAGCCCTAACATTTTTTTTGAGGGAATTATCTCTGTAGATTGCGAAATCTCGTCACGATTATCATAAATTCAATTATTATATGTTCGATTCTTTGGGGGATTTTTTTTAATTTATTTTATTTTCGTTTTTTACATACACAAATATTTTTTTCCACCCCCAATTCCTCTTCCTTTTTAGAACGCGGGCTTTTTAATTTTGACGATGTCACTGAGTTTGTTATTAAATTTATTTCCAAGACCTCAGTTTTTGTAACGAGATTTGGAAAATTTCATCTTTGTAATGATGTTTAATTTTATTTTCTATTTTTGGGTATGATTCAAAAACTAATTTTTCTTCTTCTTCTTCTTCTACTTGAGGTCAATCAATGTTGCGTGTTTCTTGCTGAATTGATTCTTTTCGTGAATTTCAGGACTCCGTATACTCAAGAACAGGTTAATATAGGTTCTGGCCCACCAGGGTCCAAGATCAGGTGGTTTCGATCCACAAGCGATGAACCCAGGTTTATCAACACGGTTACTTTCGACAGCAAAGAGGGTTCTCCCACTCTTGTAATGGTTCATGGATATGCCGCTTCTCAAGGCTTCTTCTTTCGTAATTTTGATGCTCTTGCCAAACATTTCAGAGTCATTGCTGTTGATCAACTTGGGTGAGCTTCTGATTGGCTATTGCTTTCTCTTGTTGATTCAACTTTGAAATTCCTAAATAACATTTTAAATCATATACTTTATTTAATCACATTAATGACATCAATCTGCATTTAAGTTGTGAGTATGAACATGTCTTGGCTTCCTGGGTTGCTTTATCTTTCTCACTGAATATGTTAGATGAATTCTGTAGTTCGTTTTGTTACTCTGTTTCGGTGCTTACTACATCATATATGGTTTACGAACTTGGGTGACTATGATTTTCTTCAGTCTCTAGTTTAGTTTGCATGTACATTTGGCTTCTGTTTATTGTGTTTGATTGTACAAATGCTTCTTGCCAAGGCAGATTTGAATTTTTGAGGCAATGAAAGGAGCCCAATGTATGAATGTAACTATGACTGTCACTTCTGAATTAGTTGCTCATTTAGGCTCGTGAACAGCCTCAAAAGTAGCCTTATTGTTCTTAACAAAATTGACATGCAATTTGGGTTGGCTTTGATTGGATTTTCAGGCATATCGCAGCTGAAAATTTGTTTTTGAGAAACACAGTTTTTTCAGTTCATTGCAAACGTGAAGCTACTTTTTGGTCTTAGTGTGATTTCTGTTTAAGGGATGCAAAAGTAACCAAAAGGTTAATGCTAAACACTTTTGAGATTTATACTTGATAATGTTCTCAATATGCTTACACTTGGAATTTGGGAGTTGATAACTTGATAGTTGACCAGCAAATAAAGTGTTCTGGGACCTTTTCTTTGTGTTTTTTTTTATTCTTTGGCTTTGGTATTTATGTCTGACTAAAGAAGGAAAATGTTAACATATTTCCCGGTTCATTATTTCTATCCTTCTGCACCAACAAGAGCAGGAAGGTTCATTAGTTAGAATTTCCACTCTCTTTAAGCTTTTCCAATACTATTTGGGAAAAAAATTCATATAGTACAACTTTGGTCCTTTTTGGATTACCTTATTTTTTTTAATTAAAAAATCATTCCATTATTTTGAGCTTTCCTTCAATGCAGATGGAGATTCTTTTTAGTATTCCAGTGTACTTTAGCATCTCCACTTATTTTTTGATGCAGATGGGGTGGATCGAGCAGGCCTGACTTCACATGCAAAAGCACTGAAGGTTAGCTGTTTTTAAGTTAACTTTCACTATTTTGGTTTCCATTCTTTTTTTGAATTACTATATACTTGGACAGAATATGGAGAAACTCATGGAAATATTTGTTTGTACATTATTCATGAAACAATTTTAATTACAACTAATGAAGTTAATGCTTTCCAATGGAGTTTCTGGTTAATAACTTACTCTTCCATGGATTTGCAATATCATGGGCTGCTTTTCAGATTGTGATGTCTGCTTCATTGTTCCTCCTATTAAAATTTGTTGTTTGTTCCCATCTGATTAAAAAGCTAGAAGTGGCCAGGGGTGGTTATTGATATGTCGAAACCTCTAGGGAGGATACTAAGGGTTATTGATATTGTAAGAAGCTCTTACCTATGCTTAATCAAGTTTTTAATTCCTTGAAATAAAATATATTTGACCCTCTGTCACATTATTTCACCCTTTTGTATGATTGGCATTTTCTTATTGGAGATATCATAGATATTCTTAAGAGTTTTATCCTTAACTGTCATCTATATTTACACGGTTTTTATTTTTTGAAACATAATATGGTTGCCCCTATGTAAATATAGATATCATAGATATTGGTTTTTGAGTTTTATCACTCTCATATATCTTTTCTTTGTTTTACATTGTTGTGTTTTCTCTGGATATTCAAAAATTCATGTAGTTTCAGTCACTGGTATAAAGGTTTGTGTTTGCATTACCCTTATCTTTCATGACATCATGCTTAATGCCCACTCCAATCTGTGTTCTTGTTGATATCTTGTTGCACGCAGTCCATCCAATTATACTTGGGCATGCACACCTGCTGAAATACATCATTTCCCTCCAATTCTAACATGCTTCACCTCTGGATATTAGATTCATTTGTGAATCCACTTTTAGCTTTTGTGAGATTGTTTAATTTATTATTTATTTATTATTATTATTATTAGATCAATGTGCTATTTATTAACATTTCTGGATGAGGAAGATCACTCTTATAACATGTTGGTTGTGTTGTAACTCAAATGCAGAAACTGAAGCATGGTTTATTGATTCCTTTGAGGAATGGCGGAGGGCCAAAAATCTTACCAACTTTATTTTACTTGGACATTCTTTTGGAGGTTATGTTGCAGCTAGATATGCTCTCAAGGTTATTTTATTCCCATAATGATGTTTGAAGTTCAATTCAAGTACCCATGGCTTTTTCTCTTTACTGATAACAATTGTATTTTTGTTGTAGCATCCTGAACATGTCAAACACTTGGTTTTAGTGGGAAGTGCTGGGTTTTCATCAGAGACGGATGCTAGGTCAGAGCCACTCATGCGTTTCAGAGCAACATGGAAAGGAGCTGTATTAAAACATTTATGGGACTCTAATTTAACTCCTCAGAAGATTATTAGGTGAATTTTTTTTTTGGTGGTCGTTGATGCTCCTCCTATCCCTTTTCTTACTCTCTCTCAAATGCATTATTAACTTGGTTTTGACGAGCTTGAAGGGTGAAGGGTATCAAAATTGTCAATTGCATGTTTTTTATTCTTATTGTTTGTAGATAGCAGGTGCTGGCCTCTAGTCATGCATGCTCATAGTGGTGTCTTACACATGAATTTGCATCATTGGTACAACAAATGCCAATTATGTATATGGATGCATATGTGAATTCATAGATGATGCCATAATTATCTCGATAGCTGGTGTTAAAGAATTATTATTTTCCTTTTATTAATTTTTGATATGGAGAAAGTTTCACTCTGAAACATAGAGTAATAAAAGTAAAATTTCTACCATGTGTTTGTTTTAAAATCCAGACATCTATAAAATATACAATATTATGGACCACACTGGACTTTCATGATGGGATGGGTGTGCATTTTCGTACTCTCACAGATATTATATGCTGCTTATTTCAGTTTTGTATTATGATTTTTATAGTTGTGCATTAGCTAGATAGCAATAACAGGGAAATTATGACAAAGCTGTAGCAACTAAAACTAGACTCACTCATGCTGTTGCAAATCTCATTCTTACCCCTGATGGTTATGGAGTCCATTTTACTATATCTGTCAAACTAATTGAAGATAATTCTCTCCTTTTTGGCATGTTTCTTCCTGAATGTGTATACAAATCTCAAACTTGTAATCTGTAATTGCTTATGCCATACGCCATTTAGTGGAGGAGTGGATTTGAGTTATGCATGTTACTCACCTTTCCTTGTTACATGCTGGGCTTGGGTTTTTAGTTTTCCCCCCTGTTCTACTTTGGGTATCAGCACCTGTTTTGCATTTGTTGAATGCTCTTAGTTCACATGTGGCACTTATTTCCAGGACAATGAATTATATCAAGTTGAACTTATCTGTTCTGGTTCCTTTTGGCGGTCTTTTTATGCAGAGGTATTGGCCCCTTTGGTCCAGATATGGTCCGCAAGTATACTAGTGCTAGATTTGGTTCATATTCAACTGGCCAAGTTTTGAATGAAGAGGAGTCCAAATTACTGTCAGGTATTTAAATGGTTTGACTTTTTGTCTGTGGCACATTTTGACTACAATAATCTAATAGTTGCTATTTCAATTGAAGAATATGTGTACCACACATTGGCGGCCAAAGCCAGTGGAGAGCTGTGTTTAAAATATATATTTGCATTTGGAGCATTTACTCGGGTGCCTCTTTTAGAAAGGTGCGGTGATTCTCCTCCTAAACTTGTTTAATGGATTTGTAAAAGATAATTGCTGCTAAATGGCATGAATTCATCATGTAGAAATGATAGTGTGTTTTTTAGCAAGTAAATAGAAAGAAATGAAAGTGCATTTAAATTCCCCACCTAGGAAGGGTTGGAAGGTAGTGAGCGACTATTATATAATGATCTCATTCCTTTGGGGTGCAGTGCATCCGAATGGAAAGTGCCAACGACATTTATATATGGCTACGAAGATTGGATGTCTTACGAAGGGGCCCAAGATGCTCGCAAGCATATGAAGGTCCCTTGTGAAATTATAAGGGTCCCTCAGGTTTCTCTCTCTCTCTCTCTCTCTCTCTCTCTCTTCCCCCCTAAATTTGTCAAACTATGCCTTTTCAGTTTCATAAAAGATATGTTATATGATTTTGCAGGCTGGCCACTTTGTATTCATAGACAACCCAACTGCCTTCCATTCAGCTGTATTATATGGTTGCCGCAAGTTTCTCTCCCCTGACCAGGTTAATGACTCCCTTCCTGAAGGTCTGACAGCTGCCTAAAAGAGGATTGTAATTTGTATGTTTTAGTATTTGTTTGTGTGTATAAATAATGGGTCTCATTAGGCCCATTATAGATGTCCCAAAATTTTACATAAATTGAACATTCTTTTAGATGTATTTCTATGGTCTAGTTCTATGTAGATTTCCATATATATGTAGCATATGGTTCCATATCTCTTTGTTCAGATTTAGATTTTTCAAATTTTTGTTTGGTTTGAGCATGTTGCCTACAAACAACAAATTGTGTTTCATATATTGTTCAATTATAATCAGCATTAACAAATTATAGAAGATTTGAATGATCATACGTTCCAAACAATGTTGGTTGTCATTTTTCAAGATTTCTGCACTACATAATGGTGTGAATGTCTAATCTTCATTTCAAGGCTTTGTTTGTGGCTGCTTATGGTTTTCATGCACCGTCGATGTTCACCATAGTAACTAAGTAAATATTAAGTATAATGGCGGTGATACTGTCACCATCCAATAATAATATGACTACATGAGAGAGTAAACCTCACTATTCAGACATAAACATTGAACATTATTCAATACCTGTCATATTTACATTGTGAAGTTCACTGTACACATAGTAATTGATTAGTAATAATAATACCATGTTTGTATTTGGCCCTGTGTGGTGGAACTTTTTTTAAGTTAAAAGTTAATAATCAGAAAATAAAAGTTAAAACCACCTCTACATTAGTTTTTAAATAATTAGTTTTTTTCAACTTATTTAAATTATTTATGCCTAATAAGTAGTTTTTTCAGTTTATTTAAATTATTTATGCCTAATAAGCTATAAGCAGAAGTTGCACCAAACAGTTGGGCATAGACTCCTAAATCAAAATAAGTTATAATCACTCACAAAAGTTGTAACAAACAGTCCCTTTGAGGAGTTTTAGCCTGCGTTTGGTTGTGTTTTGTAAATGTGATTTGAGAGTATGAGTTGTATTTTGAATTTGTGGGTTGTAGAATTATGATTTGAGTGTAGAAAATTTGTTTGGTTATGGTTTTTAAATAGAGTGTTGAATTGTGTTTTGAAGATGTATTTTGAATTAAGTTTTGAAAGTTTGATATGACATGTGAAAGGTGAAAATTTGTTTGGTGATGTATTTTGAAAATAGTTTTCAAAACTTAATTAAACTAATAATTTATCATCAAACACACAACTCATATATCGATATCCATATTTTTTATCAACAATAATAACAAAACTATTTTTAAAATACTGAAATTAAAATTTGATTTTTTTTGTCAATTATTTTTTTTTTATAATTTTTTTGAATAATTGTTTTTTCGAAATAATTTTTTCATTTTAAAATAAACCTATGTCAATTATTTTCTAGCAATTAATTTTTCTATCAATTCATTTGTAAAATACGTTTTTAATTTTTTCTAACATTTTGTCTATCAATTCATTTGTAAAATACATTTTTAAAATACTGAAATTACAAATTATATTTAAATTGGTTTGAAGGAGAACACAGATAAAGGAAAAAGAACAGATGATTTTATTTCGAGGAAAAAAGTACGTAACAGATTAATTGAATTTAAATAGCAGAAATATAACCACAAAAAAAAAAAAATTCAGATAGCAGAAATATAACTACAAATAATAAAAAAAAAATCAGTTAACATTATATTTAAATAGGAGGAAACAAATCAGTAAAAGAAAAATTAAGGAAAAAAAATCAGTAAAAAAGCCCGGTAGGTTCAAACAGTTGAGGGGAGGAATGGTAGGTTCAAACCATTAAGGAAGAAATGGAAAACGGGAAGACAAAACCGGAAGAGGTGGGAGGACCGGGTGGAAGACCGGCGGGTCGATCGGCGGGATAACCCGGGGGACGACCGGTCGGGTGTCCCAGGCACTGCCGCTTTAAGTTCTTATCGATGAAAGGTTCAAACAGTTCATAATTTAAAATAACAACCGATCTGAAATGGAAAATACACCTCTACAATTTCTCATAAACCATTTAGGAACTGATTTCAACTTCTCCAAAATCATTTATACATAACAGATGAATGATTTACTGATTATTCTTGAAGAACAAAAAAGTTGAAACAGTTCAGGATGAAGGATGAAGAATGAAATCATTTATCGACTCGTCTGAAATCATTTTCAGATAACAGATGAAGGATGAAGGATTTATTTACCAGATTAGTAGATTCATTATTTATAAAATGAGTCTGACTTTTGAAACCCACACGTGATGAATCTGAAGTACGGATGTTTGATACAGAGAAGCCACCCGTGATGAATATGAAGGACTGATGTAGATGAGGTTCACATGAAAGTTGCAGAGACGATGAAGAAGGCAGAAATGTTAAAAGGGAGATACAAGCTGCCAAACAGATTTTCAAAATGTAATTTGAATTAACACGCGGAATCAACTTTTGAACGTCGTATCCAAACGTCATGCGCGAGCTCACGTGTTGAAAATTGATTTAAATTAACAACCAAACTGAGCCTTAGAGTTTTTACTTGTAAATCATCTTAAGAAGGCTTATTATTGCTTATAGAGGAAGAGCACAACATCTTCTGTTCCAAATTCTTTTGCTGCCACTTCTTTTTCACAATCTCTCATTTAGAGGCACGATATCTCTTTTTCTTGTTTTAAAGTACTCACGGTCATTAAATCTTGTTTTGAAATTCTTCCATCTTAAAGTTCTCCCAACAAATGTAAGTGTAAATTTGGAGAAAGATAATCTTTGACTAAAGTTTGCTCAAAAAGTACTTTATATAGCCTTTTGAATGTAAAATCATGATGCAAATATTTACCATTAGTTTATAGATGTTATAAGAGCTACTAAAATTTTCAATTATCTGACATAATCTGCTTACTGTGATAAATTATTACAAGGCATGAATCAACAATTAATCTTACACAATGAGGCAAAAAAACAAGAAAATCAAATTTAACTACAATAGAGCCACCTTACAAATTCTTCATTCACAGAATTACATAGTACTAGTATCAGAATATTGGCTATTGAAGTCAGATTTATATATCCACATAGATTGTCCTTCTGGTTGCTGATGCCAATGCTTCAGCAAGGTTTCATGCCTCCGACAAGTTTACATTGAAGAAGATTTCCAGCTGGACTTACGATTCGTGGGTTGAGGTGAGAAGCTCAATCCAAACATTTCCTTTGGAATTTGAACCGACTCTGCAAATCCAACCAATTTCGCAATAAGTGCAGCGCTGTCCTTAATTTGGTTCATGTCTTTTGTGTCAGCCCATAATCGATGGGACAATTGTAGCCTCCTCTGCTTTGTGTTCAACCCGATGCCCCATTTCTGGTAAAGGGCCTCTCTCTCCTTGGCCGGGAACCTCTTAAGAATATGTTTGCTGAGCTTCTGTCTCTCGCGATTGAGGGCCTTCTTACTGTTCTCACCAAAAGAATAATATTAGAATTCTCTCATAGTAAAAGGGAGACAGGTATTATCCCATGAAAACTGCAATCTACAAGTTATGCAAAATCTCTCTATTCACACAATAAATTGAGTTGATGATGGTTATTTGAAAAAAACAATGGAATCCAAACTTAAAGTAGAAAGCATATCACAGATTGTATCGTTTTAATTTTCTTCCTTAATGTAGTACTTACAAACATTGTTGAAGTGAATTTGACTTGGATCAATTCCATAGCATTTTCAAAGGATTTTTATTACTTCTAAAATAAAATTCAAACAAAAGTAAAAATTCAAGAAATGTTCAAAGCAACTTTGGTTCTGTTTTCAAAACCTTTCCTTCATTCTTTCTTCTATACCTTGTTTTTATGGCTTTGTGTAAACTAATGAATTAGCATGAAACAATAAGATGGAATGCTGTAGCCTCTACTCTAGGGCCAGGAACAAACATTTCAGACAAGAATGGTGATAAAACAGGAAAGAATTAGTACCTTTGCTCAGGGGTGACAATCTGACCATCTATCCCAACTTTTGTTCCATGAGATAGTGTAGATTTAAGATAGGACAATCGTCTGAGCTCTACCTCCAAGTAAACCGAGTCTGATGGATCGCCTTTAAAGAGCAAGAAGAAATGGGTTCTGTGGGTCAATGGTACATTGCATGCATCCCAAAGTTCAATTATCTCTCTCCGCCGTGTCTCAAATTCCAGGGGCCAATTGGAAGGGGACTGCTGAGAACCCTTCACCAAGTCCATACCAACATCTTCTACAGTTTTTCCTGGCCTAGTGGCCTTTGACTTGGCCTCATGTACCTATAAATGCATAAACACTTTGTAATCAATAAAATCTATTGATAGGCAAGATTCACAATAAAAGCTAATCTAGATAAGATTGCCAAGAGAAAGTTGATTACCTAATCATTTTGTTCTGTATTGAGGAAATCTCTCGTGACTAATTTAAATGTGTGGATAACCACTATACATTTTCAAAATATTGATGTATTTAAGACAACATGCATGACAGTGCCATATATGAAAAAAATTTCTGAATATGATTATGCATCCATATGGATTTTCATATAGTAATTGGTTAATACTTGGTTCTATTATTGTAAACAATACACTGTGAACTCAACTCAACTTAAAAATAGCCTTGATCCTGAGTATATGCAGGATACTATACTTCATCGATAAAAGCATAATACATTACATGCTGAAATTGAATATCGAAATGCTATTTTTTTATTGAATACATCAAAATGCTTATTTTAATTTCCTTACCTGTATTAGCTATAATCATTTAATATATAAGAAACTGAAGCATAACTGCTCAGGAAAACAAGTGGGAAGAGACAGAGAGAGAGAGCTGCATGCTCACCAAATCATCACCAGATTGCTGCTCAGATTCCGATTTTGCTACTTCATTGAGTTCTGTGGCACAATTGCGGACTCTAGAACCGTCATCTTCATGAGAAATTTTGGTGTTCTTATCCATTTTGTCCATGGAAGAATAGCACTAGAAGTCAAGAACCAATATATGCTCAGGAAAACAAATGAGAGAGAGAGAGAGAGAGAGAGAGAGAGAGAGAGAGTGCATGCTCACCAAATCATCACCAGGTTGCTGCTCAGATTCCGATTTAACTACTTCATTGAGTTCTATGGCACAATTGTCGACACTAGAAACATCATCTTCATGTGAAATTTTGGTGTTCTGGTCCATTTTGTCCATGGAATTGTTGACACTAGAAACATCATCTTCATGTGAAATGTTGGTTTTCTGGTCCATTTTGTCCATAGAATAATCGTTGACAGAAATTTGAGAGTCTTTTCCACTCAACTTTCCTGTGCTGGCAACATAATTTCCAGCAAGCTTCAGTTGATAACCACCTTCTGGTCTTCCAGGGAAATCTTTCTCAGAACCATTTGGTGGTGTATTCTCTTTGTGCTCTGCCTTCTCAAACCAAGGAGATGATGCAATTGGCATGAGAATTGCTCTACAGCTTCTGCTTCGAGATAACTTCATGCTTCTAGAAGAATCAGACATATCAGCTTCAGAGGAGGTAGGAGATTGTTCAATAAGGCAAGGATTGGCAAAATAGTCAATAGTTTTCTGCATATCCTCAATTTTTTGCTTCAAAACTTCATATCTGGGGTCTGTATGAATATGACTCAAATCCCTGTTTCCCTTTTCTGGCAATAATGTTACGTCATATTTTATGTTTTTGTATATGCTTGATTCTTCTACTTCAATACACTGAACTTCCTTGCAGTGATCTTCAGAATCTTCATCATGTTTTTGAACAGTCATTTCCCAACCGTGTGATGGGTCAGGACCGAAAAGATTGTCAATAACCACTCGTGGTGAGATGCCATCAGACAGAAACTGGTCTTCAGAATGATCAGGAAGCAAAAAACCGTGTTTGTTGGAATTAAGACTATTACATCTGTCAGATAAATGAGATGAGTTTGATGTGATAACTGAGCGCAGAGGATCTACCACCTTTGACAATTCTGATGCTGAATATTCATCTACCCATGCATTTTGCATATAAGGTTCCAATTCACATTCAGCCTTAAAAGAGGGAAAGGAACAAGAATCAGACTCATGAACATGCACTTCAAATTAGATTTAGCAACTGGCTCTTGATTAAAATGATAACCACCATACCAACGACCTTGAAACTTGATATTGACCAACTGACTGTAACAAATCCTGAACATGAGATTCTGCATGATCACGTTGTTTTTTAAGCTCATTGATCTCTTTATCCATCTGTGCATTGAAGAGGTAAGTAAATGAAACACACATCTAAAAAAAGGGCCACATAAACATGATTTGACCATTGAAATTTGATCATTACATAAGCAACAAATCCTAGCATACATGCAGAGAAGTCAAGGTTGCTTACAGTTGAAAAGTGCCATAATAAAACGTTTGCATTCTTAAGTGCATCAGTTCTCATTTCTAAGCCACATCAAATGTCATAATCCATGAGATCAACAGGGCCCAGAATATTTATCATTAATCACTGTTTTTGATGAAATTGCTAAATGAGTTGGCAACCTTTAAACAAATATTGATTGTGTCATGGACTTTATTTTACAAACTTGGTCATTCACCCATCATCAAAGTACATGTTACCAGGATTCTGGAAATATAAAGCTAGTGAAGGACTTCAAAGTCTGAAATGATTGAAATTATCAGGACTATACAGCCTAATAGACAATAATTAAGAGGGAATATATGATCGTCACTATTTCTAACTGTCATATTTGCATATGATGAACATTCTAACTTCACAATTTGCTCGTAGATGTCATGAAACTGACCGATCAATACTACAGAGAAACTTAGAATTCAATTCCTCCAACAAGATGCTTAAAAAATAAATAAATAAATAAATAAGAAGAAGAAGAAGAAGAAGAAGAAGAAGAAGAGAAAAGAAGAGGAAAAGGGATGCCCCAGTTTAAAATGCCACTTATGCTCTCTACTGGCCAATTAGCATGCCTGTGTCTCTGTGCCAGAAAAGTCATAGATGTCAGTTTCATTACCTTTTCAATGAGAAGTTCCTTCTCTTTCAGTAATGCTGCAGACTTGGGCATGTCAGACATTGATACTAAGCTCCTCAATTCACCCTCCAGTTTGGCCAACTCTCTCTGTAACTGCTTTACCAATGCCTTATCTGACATCACTACATTGACCTGTGCATTAGTACTTACCTGCTCGGCACAACTAGCAAACAAGAGCGTGTTTCTTGATTGCTCAACATGACTGCGTGCAGGGCTCATGGTGCAAATGATGGCAGTTCTTGCATTGCCTCCTAATGAGTTCTGCAGTATTCGTGTCAGCTTGGAGTCTCTGTAAGGTATGTGTCCATTTCGTCCTTTGCTGTGCCCAATCAAAAATAAAAAGAAATTAACAGAGATCTCACCTTTGTAAGTAGCGGATAAACGGGATAACCCCACTTAGTGTTGGTTGCTTTTTTCATTTGTTGAAAGTAACACATAAACAATACCACATGGTAGAGTATCTATTAATTTTCCAAAGCTAGGAGCATATGGTTGTTTGAAAAAGCCCATCAGCTATCAGACAGGCTTTTCGCTTAATTTTATTTACCTGATTGGAATTCTAAAATCCATCTTCATGAAAAAGAAAGTTGATTGGAGGTTATAAGATGAAGATGCTTTTTTTTTTTTTTTTTCAAATTTTTTTTTTGTCCAAAGGTGATGGAATACAACCGAGGGTATCCCTCCCCCTCCCCATAAACCCAATGCGGATGATTATGGGACTTGGTCCCATGCCTCTGGCACCTTTGCCAAGAGACTTTACCAGCTAAGCTAGCTGACATTTTCAAAGATGAGAGAATTGAAAATCATTGATTCTGAGTGGAACATATGAAAGAGAACTTAACCTTAATTTGCGAATAACAGTTCCAAGGGTTAGTAAACTGCGGTTAATGTGGCAACCCTCTTTCAGTCTTGCACCAGCTGATAATGTCTGAGAAGATCGCTCACTTCCAGCAAGATCAACAAAATTCTGGACAAAGAAACCAATTTGAATCATACGTTTTCCACTTGCTATCTTTTTAAAGTAAAGAATCAATAGAAAAGCTTTGGGAAGATAATTTTCAACTGGATACTAATCACAGTAAAAATAACTTCCAAGTCCCATACCACATAAGCTGTAAGAGTACTTGACTTTCGAGCGCCTAAAAATTCACGAGTAGAACTTTCAACTGTCTGCAAGAATCCATTTTTAGCCTTTTAGGTGGAAAAGTCAATGAAGAGTTCAAACACTTCAAATATGTATTAGGCGATAACCACTGTAGGAAATGACAGCATACCAATCGGATAATTTGATGAGACCTGGAACTCATTTCATTCAGAGCGGTCTCCCCTATTTGTCTTTGAGCTGCATGAATGCAAAACCACTAAATAGACACGTAATGTCTTCTAAGAAAACAGGGCTACTAGGACTGACCTTACCTCCACAGACAGAGAGGAGCCCCTTTAGGTGGTTCCAGTCCCTCAAAGTCTCCTCAATAAGTTTCTCAACGACAGTTCCTCTCTGCAAAAGAAAGAAGAGACCAACTAATGATGTTTGTAATTCTTCATTTGTATTTACATCAAGTATGATATTCACCTCTGGATCATCAAGGAGCCTAAGTGGAGTACTTTCTGGACTTAGGAGGTCTCTGACAACTTCATTGTAAATCTCCATGGCAGAGAATTTCAATACAAATTCTCTACCATTACACTAGAAGTTTTAAAGGAAAAAAATACAACACCCATGAATTAGGAGTAAAAAACCATAATGGACTAATCAAATCTAAATGGGGAGAATAATGGCATTTCTAGAGTACCTTGTGTATGTAGTTGAATAAATCCGCTATTGTATATTCAGTAATTCCAGACATTGTGTATGTCTTTCCACTGCTTGTCTGCCCATATGCAAAAATTGTTGCTGGAAAATCATTTTACTAGTGAAAATATTGGTATGGTATACAATTTTAGGTAAAAATGAAAACCAAGGATGGATGAAAAGAACACTCACAATTAATTCCACTGACAACTGAAAGAGTAACTTCTTTGGCTCCTTCTTCGTACACCTGTTTTGTGGAGCACTCAGACCCAAATACTCTGCCTGTTCCCAGAACATTGACCAAAGCAAAAGATCGAAGAAGAAGAAAAAAAAATTGATGGTCAAAGATATAGACTTACAATGAATTTCAAAAATAAAAAAATAAAAAAATTGATGAAATGCTGGAATCCGTGTGAATTTATTTATGTGAACCAACTTGGTTAGATATGATAATGCAGCCTACGTCTGCTGGAAAATTCAGGGAAGGTTGCTCCATATACTTCATTCAAATCTTAGCTTGGGTTTAAACACATTCCTGCTCATCAAAATATGCAACACAAGCATCCCCATGAAAAACTTTGATTCTTGTTAAATTTTCCACATATGATACCCTATTTAAATGCTCGACCAAGATAAAGTGCATTCTAAATAAATTTATTTGAAACATAGAAAACCAAGAACCTATTTGAAAGAAAATGTCTATCCAAGAAGTAAAACTATCCCAATATCCAAACCAAATGCAAGCATGCTTAAAAGATAAAAAATGAGCATTCAAAATTGATGTACTTTTCACACTTAAACCTGAACCGTGATCATCTGTACAGACTCCCTACTTTCTCAAAGCATGAATGAATTGATACAGACCTATATATAACAATGCATAAAACTACGGAAAACAAAAACTATGCCAGCTGAAAGGCTGAATATTTGCTTACCAAATGTATAAGCAGTTGGAAACAATGACCGATCTGTTGTGTTATTCTTGAATATGATTGTTGTGTTGTTGATGCATTCCCAATCTGAAACATCATTTCTCGCAATTTCTTTGTCATTCAATGGCCTCAGCCTTACCGAAACAAATATCTTCTCTTCATGGGCATTTGATCGCGCATCCCAATGTGTAAGCTCATCCCCACTAATTGACCCCATTTCTTACCCTCTCTATTCCGCCGAATCTAACACACTTGAGTGAACAACCAAGGGTAGATCAGACACAATCTCCTTGAAATTCTTTCATTCTTAGATTCTTTATTTTGAACCAACAACATTCTGGAGTAGTTTTTTCTCTGGATTTCTCACCCCTTTTCACAAAACCTTGGGCAATTCATTCTCTCATAGTGATATATCTTTTTCTTTCACCTCCCGAATGAGTTCATGCTATCCTTTAAATCTTCCCTGAAACAACACAACCCCCAATGAAACTTCATGTTTGTTATAACCCCCCCAAAAAAAACCTTCTTTAGAAATTCCTTTATACACGTACATTGAGGACAATACATACAGAAATATATACACAAGTGCAACATGCACATGTTTTACAAGTGTAGCATGATTTTTATGTGTTTGTACAACATTTAAATCAGAAACTTTTATCAGATTTGATTACATTACAATACATCCAAATCAAGCTCCTTTTACCTCTTTCAATTCCTATACAACATACATGCAGTGATCCTTAACAAGATATTTCAGCCCAAATTTCAAACTTTCTCAGCACGTAAATCCTAATTTTCAAAACTGTCAGCTAAAATTTTCACAATATTTCATGAAAACTTCTTACCTTACGTAGATTCAATCCCATAAACAAAACACAGATCTTCCGAAGAAGTTGGCACCATTGCAGAGAATGCGAGCAGAATTGGGCTCTGAATTTTTTTTTTTTTTTTGAGAAGTTGAGAGCTCGATTGTGAGAGTTAATGGCTAAAGAAAGAGTGAATGGGCTTAAAAGACGGAGAGAAGTCGGAGTCTGCAGAGAAAATCGGCGAAAAATTTGGAAAAATATCCAAAGAGTTTTGAAGGATGAAGATGGAGAAGAAACTCTGCAATGGTGGATCCCATTTTCTCTCTCTTCTTTCTCTGTCTTCGTGAATCGTGGGTTAGTTTGAAATAAAACCGCCAGCACCTAAAGTTAAGGATGGTGCGGAATATTTTAAATAAATGTATTTTTTTTTTATTTTTACAATAATGGTAGAGACCATTAATTTTGGAACTCTAAAAAGATCACTAATGACATGACACTCAATAAAAAAAGAAAAAAAATACAACATCAAGGTCAAAACATCAAATCATTAATGGTGGGGCCCATTGCCACATCATTAGTGGTAGCACTAATTAGTACTCTCACTCTTTTTTTTTTTTTTTATGAAATATGATTTGGGTTTGAAGTGATGTGGTAGAGAGATGATGTGACTTAAATAAGATGATATGTTTTAAATATGATAGTGACTTTTTGACTTTTTTAGGGGATGCCAAACCTAACCTTAATAACAGAATGTTAAAAATAAGGGTTGGTTTGAGATGTTCTAAAAAAGTGCACTTTTTGACTTATTGGCTTATATGGGTTGGGTTTGATGTGATGTGTTGGAGAGGTGATGTGATTTAAATAAGATGATGTGACTTAAATAGGATAGTGACTTTTTGACTTTTTGTATTATTTAGTAGATGCCAAACTTGGTCTAAGATTACATTATTAATTTTAAAAATGAGTAATAATATAGGGTAAATTACACAGACACTCGGTGAGATTTCTGTTTAATATAGATTCTCTCTCACATTTAAAAAATTACACTTATTCTTTTGTCAGATTAAAATAACATATTTATCCCTTAGTCTTTATATATATATAAAATAATACAGATATTTTGTTTATGTCATTTCAAGAAAAATAATAATCATTTTCTTTGATTTAACTCACACAAAAAATTGAGTTTTTTTATTTTTATTTTTCATGTTTTTTAAAATTATTTTTACTGATTTTTTAAAATATTTTAAGTAATTTTTTTAATTTTATATACACCTAATTTAGATATATAAGAAGTATAATATTTTATGATTTTTTTTAAAAAAAATTCACCAAATACAAAAAAAATACAAAAATATAAAAATTCAATACATTATCTTATTTTGTTATATTCAATAGATTTTTTTTTGAAAATTTTTTTTGCACAAATTTTATACTTTTTAAATAAATCTGAATTAAATTGATCTAATCTACATATAATGGTGGAAATAAAAATGAAAAATTATATTCATATATAAAAATTTATACAAAAAATATCATAAAAATGTTGTGATAGTGATATTATTGTAAATATAAATCATGTTTGTATATGTTTTGTTTTAAAGTGAAAGGTGTACGGGAAAGAAATAAACCTTCTCGTATAATCCTGTTGATCAAGTCTGCGCTCCTCCGTACGACGTGACTCTACTACCTGAAAACACAAACGTGAGCTAGCCGGCGGGTGTGTGCCGGAAACCTCTCCGATGCCTAAGTCAGCAAATTAGACAAATAGACAAAAAGCTCTGTGTATTCGGGAATCAAAGTTGCGTTACCTCTCCATAGGTGATGTTTTGTGAGCTTTTATAGGTTCCGTGTGGCACAATCTAAGTAGGACTCTTACTCCTCCATGTAGAGTCCTCCTAGGATTCATACTCCTGAAAGATAACGCTTATCCTTCAACACCCCCCTCACTACTTAAACCAAGTGAGATGGTTTTAATACGGCCGGACTACCATACGACCGAAGTAAGCATGGCCACGCCGAGCCACAGAGTAGACCGAACTATCTTTAGTTCGGTTCTTCCTTCAATGCTCTTACCTCAGTTCCTTCTGCACAAACCGTGGTAAGTCTAAACCGAGCTAACTTTTAGCAAGGTTTTAGATCAAGCTAACCATACTGCGCCATAACCGGTATAAGTTCTAGTATGGTGACCGAGCTAACCTCTTTGGGACCGGAGTAACTTTATGCCTCTTTAATACCGGAATAACTTTATGGTCTTTTTATTTAGCCCTTCGCACCGAGGCCCACAACGGCCCAGCTTGGCTCAATTTGCATATGAATTACCCTCTCAAAAGGTCACCATTAAGATATATCATTGTGTTTGAAAATTCTATATAAAATTTATGTTTGTATATCATTACTTAATAAGAATATGTTCAGGTAGAATTTAATTATGAAAAGTTATAGAATGTAGTCAAGAATCATGATGATAAGAAAAAGAAATGGTAAAAAAAAAGGCAAGATGGTCATTTATAAAATTTTAGAGCATGACATTAGTAATCTAGGAAGTAATTTGTAATGAGATTACAAATCTCAATGAGAGAAATATAAATTTTTTAATTGTGAAAGGGGACCTGTATTAAACAGAAATCTCAGGATGTCAGTGTAATTTACCCAATAATATACAAATCTTTTACTTTTAAAACAAAACAGCTATGAAAATGATTTATATTTATAAAATTTGAAATTGTCATGTCATTCTTCTTATGTTTGCTATATCAATTTAGGTATAGATAGTTTTTAATTTTATTTATTATTATTATTATTATTATAGAAAAAACAATTTGTATGTCACATAACTTTGGTATAATTGTATTGATCTCTCTTTTACTAAAACAAAAACAAATGAAATTATGTAGATAGTTTGTGGACACAATAATAATTAATAGTAACATATACATTTTAATGTAAAAGGATGATAACATTTAATTTTTTTTTTTTTTTTTATATGACTAACAAATGACTGATGATAAGGAGATAAAGGATTTTATCTATGAAAAACTTACGGAGTTTTTTGTTTTTTGTTTTTTTTTTTTCAAATTTTAAGAGAGATGGGTGTAATTTGCTCAAAAAATTAGTAAGGGTTATTTACAGGTAAATATTATATGAACAAACTTTTTTTATAATTTCTTTTTACAAATCCATGTGATGTGTGTGGGTAACAAAATTTTGATATTTGAAATGATTTTTTGTTTAAATTAAATGGAAGGAACAAATCATTAACCACGTAAGATGGTAAAGTATGTTTGTACAATGAGACTAACAAAAATTGACTTATGTGCTACATGTGACATTATTTTGAGGGCTCAACTAAAAATGGAAGGAATAATTTGAAATTTTAGTGAAAGTACATGGGACAAAATAAAATTTTAATGAAAGTACAAAAAATGCTAACATTGAGAAAAATCTCAAAGTCTGGCAGGTCATAATTGTTATTCTCCTTGTTGGTCATGGTAAAATTGTACTCTTCTTGATGGAACTACCTGTTCATGGTTGGGAACATTTAAGACTCATAAGTAGGTCTAGTTTGAAGATTATCACACTATACAAACACATCAAATTGTTGACTCTGTTCATCAAATTGATGGAACTATCTGTTCATCAGTCATGGCATACCCATTGCAAGATTCCAATGACTTCTATGTCTAAATGCTTTCCTTTCTTATGGTAAAATTGGTGACAGTCAGCGATTTATTTAAAATTTAGCGTCAAACGTTTACAGCATAAAAGCACATTCATGTTTGACAAAAAAAGCAAATCAAGTATCTGAGGCCATTAAAACACGTAAAATTTTAATACACACCAAGCATTACCCTCTGCTACCTAATCTAGCAGATGGTTGCATAACCTCTAACAAGTTTGAACCTAGATCTTACCATTGCCTAATCAATGCTCATACATGCAATAATGGGTGAATACAGTGACAATGATCAAAGCAGTCCTTGCAGCAAGTATGGAATAAAAATTGAAAAATATCACAAACAATTGGATTCAGAAATATCAGTTTAGAAACAACATCAGAGATAATTATTTTATTTTATTTTTATTTAGAACAAGAGGCTCAGAACCACAGCAATGTATACATATTTGTGTTTCAATATGATTGTGTGTATATGAATCATTGTTTAAGTCGTATCCATCAAAAAATTGATCTTTGTGAAGACCATTCTATTTGATCATTGCATTTATCCATCAGCAACAATGTTGCAAAACCAGGTAAAGAGGGCAGACCAGATGTGCAACTTCAGTGAGCATACCCCTGCACATCCCCAATTGTTGTGAACCCCCTGCTTTCTCTCTTAAGCTCCTGCATAACTAAAATTCTCCGTCTGGCATAACCAGAGGATTTCTGGCACAGCTTTCTCAAAAACATAGGTTAGCTAATCTTGGTAGTTGTACCAAAGTTCACAGCAATGGCATCTGTTTGCTTCCCTAACAAAATTCAAGAGATCCGCCCAACAAAATTTTGCATGTCAAAAACATATGCGCATCTGTGGGGAAATATGAGTTTCCGAAAGACATGATTCCACTATTTGTCAGTGTGGTAATAAATAACCACCATGAATCTGTTCATCAGCCTTCACACGTTATGCAGAATGAAAACTATTCTAAGAATGAGGAGCCAAATTGAATATCGCACCAAGCCATCAAGTTCTTTGGGTGTTGAGATCCAAAGACCAAGGAATCAGTCTGATTGTGCACTAAGGTCCATGAGCAATCAGTTTCAATCCTTCCATGAGACTATAACTGCTGGTGTTTCTTCTCAAGCTTCTTCTCTTAAAGAAAAAGATCAGCGGCTTTTCCATCATTCCATGGAATGCCTCCGCTTCAGATAACTCCCCAGCGCATTTCCGCCTTAACTGTCCGAGGTAGATAATCAATTCTCACAAAAACTTGGCTCACCAGTAATTGCCACAAGAGCAATCACCATTCCTAAAATGGTGAAACCTCTTTCCATCTCTCACGATGATTTCTCTTGCTACCACCTTTGACATGAACTTGAATGCATTATGGCAGTCTCCACAGATCCTAAGGTTCTTGAAGACCCTAACCGTGGCTCCAAGTGGAAGCTTCAGGAGCCCAAATGCAACTGCAAGCTTCTCACTGTGAGTAGATAAAGCATACTCTTTTTGTTCAGATTCCATATCATGCAACACGTATTTGGTGTCAGGAACAAATCCTAATTTCCTCATCTTCAGTCCCAGCTCTTCAAGATAGTTGTACACTGCTTGCACCTCAGGGTGCACTGTGTCATCCACCAAGAATACATGTACACTGCTTTCAACCTCAACCCAACTACAACCGGGCTCCTTCTTCACCCTCGGTCCCTCATCAACTTCCGCACTTTGGCCACGCTATCCCACCGGCCCACATTGGCATACATGTTTGACAAAAGTATGTAAGTTCCATCATGTTGTGGCATCAGCTCAAACAGTCGTTCTGCAGCCCTCGATCCCCACATCCATGTTCCCATGAATCCGGCAACCAGAAAGCAGAGCCTCCCAAATTGGAGCACCTGGCTCAAAAGGCATAGTCTGGACCACGTCTTTTGCTTCAGAGATTTTTCCAGCTCGACACAACAAATCAATTAGACGGGCATAGTGATCTTCACCTGGACTTATACCATATAGTTTATGCATGGAATTGAAATAATTACGTCCTTGTTTAACTAGACCTGCATGGCTACAAGCGGAGAGAACTGTGAGGAAGGTTATCCGATCAGGTAATATGTTTTCCTTCAACATCTGTTCGAAATGTTCTAGAGCTTGAGCACCATGTCCATGCTGCCCCAAAGCAGCAATCATGGCATTCCAAGATACCGAATCCACATAAGGCATTGTTAGAAACACACAGTGTGCAGCCTCAACAACACCACATCTAGCATACATTGTTATTAGTGCATTACCAGCTGAGAGGCTTGAATCAAAACCAAACCGGACAAGCTGAGCATGGAGCTGGCGTCCATGCTCCAATGCTGCAAGCGCAGCACAAGAAGTAATAGCTCCTGCAAATGCATAATCACATGGCTTGAGCCCCTCTAACTTCATCTGGCTAAACAGCTTCAGACCTTCTTCCCCAAACCCATTCTGTGCAAGTCCTGATATCATAACGGTCCATGTCAAAAGGTTTCTCTCTGGCATCTCAGTAAAAAAAGACCTAGCTTCATTAATTCGCCCAGCATTCACATACGCTGATAAAATTGCATTCCATGAAACAAGGTCCCTTGTGGGCATGCTACTAAAAATCAACCGGGCTTCATCAACTTTGCCACATTTCCAATACAAGGTAATCAATGCATTATTCACAGACAATGAAACATCCTGTGAAAGTTTTTCCATCCGTAGAATGTAAGCGTGCACCTGCTTTCCATGGAGGAACAATCCAGCATTAGCACAAGCGCTAAGAACACTTGTGTATGTAAACTCATCATGCTTTATCCCTGATAAATGCATCTTTCTGAACATTTCCAATGCTTCAGGCACGAAACTATTGTGCACGTAACCTGAAATCATCGCATTCCATGCAACCACCAATTTTTCATTCATCCCATCAAAAACTTGACGAGCTGCATCAAGATCACCATTCCTCACATAACCTGTAATGATTGTTGTCCATGACAACTCATCTCTCACACGCATCTCATCAAATAACTTCTTGGCTGCAGCCATCAATAATGATGAAGATGCTAATGGTGAAGAGGCACACTTCACATAAACCGATATAAGGGCATTTACTACTGAAGTGACCAACCCAGTTCCTGATTTCGCAACTGCACAATGTAGCTGCTGGCAATGAGTTTCTTGATCAGCAATGAGTGCCAAAGCAGCAAGTATGCTAGTGAAAGTGTAATTATCAGGCTCAAAATCATCCCGCTTCATGTCACGAAAGAGTTCAATAGCAGCATGACCGTCATTATTATGTGAATAGCCTGTGATCATGGCATTGTAGCAAACAGTGTCCCGAACACTTAACGGGGTTCTTCTAAATATCTCTCGGGCCAGCTCTGGGTTACCAGCAGCGGAGTATGCAGCAATCATCGTCGTTCTTGCAACAATGTCTGGTTCGGGAATTTTGTCGAACAAGTGGTGAGCGTAGACAAGATAAGACGATTTGCAGTAGATATCGATCAAACGGTTGAGGATGTGGCCGCGTGGCCTGAACCCAGAAGTAATCATGCGGGCATGGACGCAACGGGCGAGGGAATAGGAGGTGGAACTATGTGGGCAGCATAGTTGAAGCTGGGCAGCGTAACAGTTGGCCACAGAGGGAATGTCAGATTCACGGAGGCTTTTGATGAGGTTTATGGATGTGGAGGCAGCAGCAGCAGCAGCAGCAGCATTCTTCATGTCTGTAACGGTTAGAAATCATGGTTTTGATCTTGTCCTAGAAATCATGATTTTTGTCACTGGTTGTGAGGAGGACACTCGACGAGGAGGGCTTGGGCACTGAAAACCCGGAGGCAAGGGCGAAAGAGACGGTGTTGATCTCGCTGGCGAAGTGTTCCTTGGTTTGTTTGTTCTGTTGATTCAAATGCGGCTTGTCCAATCTGGCGCCATTGATGTCATTGTCAACTGAAGAATCAGTTGAATCTCTCAAAGTGTTTGGTTTGTGGGCTTCTCTTCTCCGTCTCCTGTTGAGTGACTGGATAGTCCAATCAAGAAACCGAATTCATCGCAGAGTTGTTTTTCAAATTTTATTTATTTATTTTTTTTTATCATCAATGTTACTAGATTAATAAAGTACAGTTAGAACTTAAGGCCCCGTTTGTTTTGAGAGATAGAATGGGGGGATTGATAGTGAGGGGATTAATAGTGAGGGGATTGTTAGTGAGGGGATTGATAGTGAGGGGATTGATAGTGAGGAATTGTTAAATTATTTTTATATAAAATAATAAAACAAATAAAAAAATATAAAAAATTAAACATTATATTTAAAAAAAAATTCCCAATATATAAAAAATAAAAAAATTTCTAATCCCCTCACTATTTTCTAATACCATCTCTACCTCATCCTTACCAATCCCCCTTCCTCCTCCTTACTAATCCCAAGGGATTACTAATCCCCTCCATACCTCTCAAAACAAACACTCCATTCTTAATCCCCTCCTCACTACCAAACTCAATACCCTTCCTATAACCCCAAACAAACGGGGCCTAAAGGCCTTGTTTGGTGTGGCTTAAAAGTTGCTTATTTCAGCTTTCAGTTTAATTTAAGTTATTTTAATATGTTTGGTTTAGCTTATAGCTTTTTAGAAGTAAGAAATCAGCTTATTCTTTGAGTGAGACAGGAGATGCTTAATTTATAAGTCAGAAATCAGCTTATGTTCATAGTTATGAGCTATAAGCTGTAAGCTGTTTAGACATAAGCTATAAGCACTTTCCCACAGCTCTACCAAACAGGGCCAAAAGGACCGCCGTTGGTCCATCAATTTAAATTTCAAATCTTTTCCTCGCTGTATTTAAAGGGCTATTTTGGAAAGATAGTTATAATCAATTTTTTGGTAAAAAATTACTTATAAGCAGTTTTTTTGTGGGAGAGGAAGTGGGTTATAATCTGGGAAGTGGATTATAACCTACTTTTCAAAATAGGCCAAAGTATGGTTACCTGTCACTTGGTCATTCAGTTACAAGCGTTTCAGTTACAAGGGTCTCGGCTCATTTTATTTACATAAAAAAAATTAGTTTATGTATTCATATAATATTGAGACAAAATAATTCAAGCCATTCATTTTTATTTGGGTAGAACTCACAATATAAGCCATTCATTTGTGTTAAATTATACAGTGGTGCTACAGGGCCCGAAAATGGGTGCCCCGAATGCCCCAAAATTTTTTTTTTTTTTTTTCTTTTCTGCAGAAGAAAGGAGGGAGGAAGACGAAGGGGGGAAGGGGAGGGGGAGGGGGAGGAAGGACTGGAGGGGGCCTAAAAAATGGAGGAAGAGGACGCGATCGGCGGAGGCCGACGCGATCGGTGGCGATCGGCACGATCGGAGGAGGACGGCGACGCGATCGGCAGAGGCCGACGATCGGCACGATCGGAGGAGGAGGACGGCGACGCGACCTCTCTCTCTTTCTCTCCCTCTCTTTCTCTCCCTCTTCCTCTGCAACTCAGAGTTGCAGAGGTCAACAATGGCCAAAAAAAAAAAAAAAAAAAAAAAACGGAATGCCCAAAACGATGTCGTTTTGGGCATTCGGGGCATTCGAGCCAACAGTATTTCGGGCCCTCAAACATTTTCCTAAATTATATTGTGGTATTAGTAATTCTATGAATCTAGTCATAAAGAGTTAGAAGCTTTTCAGGAAAAAGGTCGAGATTCATTATGATTTTATACATACAACTTTGATTGTGCATTATAGATTTAACATTCTAGGTATTTTCTAAGTTTAGTTTTTTTGGTCTCCAGACTTTTCATATTTGTTGTATTGTCACGTCACTACTTATGAGGCAATACTTATAAGGCAATGAATGATTGTTTCACCCTCAAGCCTTCTTTGGAGACTTTGGTTTTTAATTAAAAAATTATTATAAATTATTACTATATTATTATCTTTATTTTATATATATATATATATATTATAAAAAAAAATTAAAAAGTTAGCTCCCGTTTAGCATAAAAGTTTTTAGATGTTAAAATGTTAAAATAATCACAAAAAGATAAAATAGATTAAAAAGTTAATAAGATAAAATATCACATTTAAACTAGGGAGACTTATTTATAAGTCATTTTTCAGAACCTTATGCTAGGCTAAGTCCTGTGTAATTTCTTATAGAGTCTCAAGTCCTATTTTCATTAGAATATATTCCACAAGATCCTAATCTTTTTACCCCTAATCTTTTTCAGAATTCCTCTCTCTCAATAGGTTGCTGCTATTTGATGCTGCTGCAGATCGCATAGCCCGAGGCAACTGTGAAAGAATTTCCACCCCAATGTTGCTGCTCGATTCGGATCCGCATTCCGATCTCTTCAGGCTCGCCGCACCGCACCGCATGGAGTCGATGATCATCTTCCGAAATGAAGCGCCCGAAAAAGCTGTCCACAGGCGGTAGTTCCCGGCGGCGTCCAGGTCCACCGATCCAGCATCGTTCCGGTGGCACTTCGCCATCATAGTCCGTTCTCTCTCCTATCCGAATGGAATCACTCTGCCACCACCACCAGCACATGCATAATAATTACAGTACAAAACTTCACTTCCTCGTTCGTTTGGTTGGTTCCGCATATTCTAATTATTTTGTTATTTTTCTAGTCAGTTAACATGACCCCTTATCTTATAAAAAAATTCCTATTTAAATGGAATTGTTATGATTGATTATGCTTTGTGATCATATATATATATATATATTTTGATGGGTTTGTTAATGATGATGATGAATATGTATGTATGTATGTATGTATGTGCGTGCGTAGGTCCTGGCAAGCAAATCCAAGATTTACATGGTCCTAGAGAAGAGGCATACAGTGGATCTGTTGTTGGCAGTGCTGACCATGAAAATGGATAAAAGTTACAAATCGTCATGTCTTTTGAATTAATTTAATAACATGACACATTACGTTACGTTTATGTAAATGTCACATTACGTTTATATAGGTGTCACGTTACGTTACGTTTATGTAGGTGTCACATTACGTTCATATTGGTGTCACGTTACGTTTATATAGGTGTCACGTTACGTTACGTTTACGTAGATATGTCACGTTACGTTTATATAGGTGTCACGTTACGTTACGTTTATGTAGATATGTCACGTTACGTTTATGTAGGTGTCACGTTACGTTTATGTAGATATGTCACGTTACGTTTATGTAGATGTCACGTTACGTATAGGTGTCATGTTACGTTTATGTAAGTGTCACGTTACGTTACGTTTATATCAATTTCCTTATATATGGTTTTATTATTATTTATGATATTAACAACCAATATTGAGGGTAAATATGTCAAGAAACTTCTCATAGGACTTATGGGAACATAAGTTTTTTTGTGGGACCAAATGTAGCACAAGTCTCCCTAATAGGACTTCTAAATAATTTTCCCTTTAAACTATAATTATTTCATTTTTTTCTTTTATAGAAGTTTAAAAAAAAAAAAAAAAAAAAAAAAACCTAAATGAAACAATTTTAAAATCAGAAGCACCCTAGTCAAGAAATGGCGACTAGAGACAGCAGCAGCAGATCAGAGAAGGTAAAGACAATCTTCGAACAATTCGACGCCAACAGAGACGGTGGTCTCAACAGGAAACAAATGGCGGCACTCGTCTAGAGTCAAATTCAGCAACGATCAAATCGATACCATTCTCGGCCAAGCCTTCAAGTTCTACGCTGAATTCATCGACGCCGACAAGGGTCTCACCTGCGATGGCCTTTTTGCGGAGCTACGACGACGGTGCCGTCGACTTGGTTCACGACTTCGATTGGACACGTGTTCTGTGCTTCTGCTGTTGATCATGACAATTATGGTGTGTTTGGTTGGGAGATTTGGGGGGAGATTTGGAAAGAGAAAGGGAAAAGGTGTGTGAAACTAGGTGAAATATATGTATATTTTATTCACATTTCACCTTCTTTTTCCATTTCCCTTTTCAAATCCTCCTCAAATCCCCCAACCAAACACAACATTAAAAACCGAAAATAGGATTTTGATAAAAGTGGAGGAAATCAAGGTGAAATTTGATTAAATTACAAATTACTAATAAGTCGATAAAAATTATCATATGATATGCGGTTGTAAAAAATAAGGACTAGAAGAAAAAAGAAAAATTCAATCTCAAAATTTGATACAGAATTTTAGATTGCAAATAAGGGCTCATGAAATCCGTTGTCTGATTTCTGGTCATGGTTTGTAAAATTGTACTCTTCTTGATCGAATTATTTGTTAGTTCATGGTTTAGAACATTTATAATTGATCATCAATTTTGTAATTTTTATCTCTTAATTTAAAAATTGTTTGAAACATAAAAATCTTAAGATTTTCAAAACAGTATTTATTTCTCTATCTTAGAACACGGAATTTTTAAAGTTTGGGAGGCATCAATTTGAAATTCTCTAGCCCTAAATTAAAATTAAAATATCCAATTTTCGTAGTTGACCCTCAATTCTATAATTTTATCCCTTTATTTGAATATTTTGTTCTTTTTTATTTTTATTTTTTTGATCAAAGAATTTCTATTAAAATAAAGATTGCCAAACGACACTTACAAAGAAATCATCAACAAGTTTATATCAAATTAAATCAAAATCTTGTACAAAACCAAAAAAAATCACCAAAAGATGAAAATACAAATTTTACAATTTTCCATAGTGATAATAGTGAAATTTCACTACTTTCTGTCTCAAATTATTTGTAATTTTCACAATTTTAGACATCTTAAAAGTCGTTTATATTTTTCAATTTTGAATGATTTTGAAGACTTTATCTACCAAATTAATTAAGATATTTTAATTTGTGAACAAAAAAATACATAATCTATTAACTTAAAAGACACAAATGACACAAATAATTTGAGACAGAGTAATTATTAGTTATTTTTCAAATCTTCCATTTACACTCTCATTTTCAAAATGAATTCACGGAAGATTGTGTAAATGAACAAAAATGATTGGGAGCATTAAAAAGGAAGTATTAAGGGGAGTACTAATGAGCTAGGAAAATGAGTGAGAGCACTAAATAGTGCTCTCACTAATTAGGTGGCAGTGGGTCCTACCAGTAATGATGTGATGTTTTAGTCTTGGAGTTGTATTTTTTTTTTTTAATGCATTAGTGCTATTAGTGGTGGTGTTTTTAGTGGGATGAATCATTGTTGAATGAGCTGGCTCCCTCCATGATGTGATGGATGCCTTTGTTTGTTTGTTTTTTTATTTATATTTCCAGCTCATTAGAGCTATTAGTGATATATTTTTTAGAGCTCCCAATCAGCTCTGGTAAATGAATAATATTATATGTACCAATTAGTATATTAACAGATGATGTGGCATAATTTTAGAGGTTTTGAGTCTTTGTAATGTATATAATTGGTGAAGTCATAATTTTAAAGTAACAATATCGTAGCATTTATTGGTATACTAATTAATATACCAATTAGTACGTATAGTACCACTGTTGTGTAAAATGAGAGGTGGTGGCATGATAATAATGACTAATAAATTTAAGATTTTTGTTAATGAGTATCCTTGAAATACTTGATAAGAAGTTTAAAATATTTATACGTGAGAGTGTGTACAATAAATAATATATGGGCCTTGCTACATTCCCTTAATTTTTGGCCCCCTAAATTTCAAACCAAGGGAAAAAAAAAAAAAAAAAAAAATTGCCCAAAACGACGTCGTTTTGGGCATTAGGGGGATTAGGGGGGCATTTTTAGGGGGGCAAATCATTTTCCATAATATATAATCAATATTGTTAATCAATTCCCTTAAGGTTTCGTTTGGGTAGTGAGTTGGTTTTTTGGCTATTTTAACTTGGGCTAAAAAGTTTGGTTTGGAAATGACTTTTTAGCTTTTTTGATTTTTTTTGTAAGAGAAGAGTGTAATGATTATGGGTTGAATGTGATGTTTTATTTGTTGTGGCTAAAATAGCATATTTTGTATTTTATGGCTAAAATAGCCACAAACCATCTTCCCAAACCTAACCTAAGACACTCATAGGCCTATTTTAAAAAATAGGTTAAAAGTTTGTGTTTGGTAACGTTTATGTTTTCAGTTTATATTTATAAAAATTTTATAAACTGGTTTTTGTTTATTTATTTTATAAACTGGTTTTTGTTTATTTTTTATTTATTTTTAGAAAAACATAAACTACAAACGCGTTTGGTAATTGACAAAATGTTTAAAAAAAAATTTAAAAATATAAAAAAGAGTGAGAAATGGCAAGTGGCGGCGGAAGACGGTGATGGAAAGTGGTGACGGTGGGTGGTGGATAGCTGGTGGTGGCGGGTAGGTGGTGGTGGTGGGTGACGGTGGCGGGTGGCAGCGAGTGGGTGGTGGGTGGCGGTGGCGGTGGCGGTGGCAGTGGTGGGTGGCAGGTGAGTGGCGGATGGCGGGTGGTGGTGGGTGGGTGGGTGACGGTGGCGGGCGGTGGTAGGTGGGTGGGTGACGGTAGTGGGTGGTGGGTGGTGGCGAGTGGGTGGTAGTGGTAGTGGTGGCGGGTGGTGGGTGGTGGTGGCAGGTGGGTGGCGAGTAGGTGACGGGTGGTGGTGGTGGGTGGGTGGGCGACGGTGGCCGGTGGTAGGTGGTAGCGAGTGGGTGATGGTGCCAGGTGGGTGGCGGGTGGGTGGTGGGTGATGGTGGTGGTGGTGGGTGGTGGTGGTAGGTGGTGATGGCAGGTGGGTGGTGGTGGTGGGTGGGTGGTGGTGGCAAGTGGGTGGTGGCAGGTGGTGGCAAGTAGTTGGCGGGTGGTGGTGGTGGGCGATGGATGGTAGTGGCGGGTGGATGGCAAGTGGGTGGTGGGTGGTAGTGGTGGTAACAAGGGGTGGGTGGTGGTGGCGAGTGGGTGGCTGGCGGGTGGGTGGTGAGTGGCGGTGGCGGTGGCAGGTGGTGGTGGGGGGCGGGTGGTGGTGGCAGAAGACGGTGGTGGAAAATGGTGGTGGGTGGTGGCTAGTGTTGGGTGGTAAAAAAAAAAAAACTAAAAACTCAAAATGGAAACACATTTTTTGGCCAAATTTATAAACTGAGACCACTGATTTATAAATCAAAAATTTTACCAAACAAGTTTTTATTTGAGTTTTTAAAATTTTTGTAAATATAAACAGAAAACTGAAAACGTAAGTGTTACCAAACGACACCTAATTGTTTTATTATTTTAATTTTTTTTAAGAAATATACAAAATAGTAAAGACGTGATATAATTAAAAAAATAAAAATAATAAAAAAGTTGACTTTTAATCTTATTACCGAATTAAGTCATAATCAAACTGTAAATGGAAATGCAAATTTGATAAATGGTAATATATTGCTAATAAAATTTAAAAAATAAGAAATTAAAAATAGTATCCAGTTAACACCACCTAATAATTAATAGACACATATCGATTCTAGCCAGCTGGCGATTCATAAACTTTAGTCCCAAACCAGTTAAGCATATGAAAACATTCATCATCAAGACCCACTAACCAACCCCACACATACATACCAACAAAAATTTATTAACAGATAAGAAGTCAATTATGGTGGGGTCTCTAGAACCCTACCACCTCCATGATCACAGCCAGAAAAAGTAAAAAGAGAACTGGAGAAAGAAAATGCAAGAGAAACTAGAGAGAGAAAGAGAAACTTTTAAAAACTAGAGAGAGAGAGAGAGAGAGAGAGAGAGAGAGAGAGAGAGAAAAGTGTTCCACTTTTTGTTTTCTCCTCTGCCTTTTTATCTTCATTAGATTATGAGACCAAGCTAACACTATCCACACAAACCCAGAAACAATTAAGAAGCACCCACCCACCCCCCCGGAAACAATTTCAAGATTAGGGTTTCGAAATTCTTTCTCTTCTGAAACCCTAGAAATGGCGACCAGAGGTAGCAGATCAGAGAAAGTGAAGAGAATCTTTCAACAATTTGATTCAAACAAAGACGGTGGTCTCAACAGGGAAGAAATGGCGGCACTCGTCGTCGCTGTAAACCCTAGGGTTAAGTTCAGCGACGAGCAAATCAACGCGATTCTCGACGAAGTATTCAAAACCTACGCTGAATTCATCGATGGCGAGAAGGGTCTCACCTACGATGGACTTTTGCGGACCTACGACGACGGTGCCGGGGACGTGGACCGCGATTTCGACGCGCTAGGGCTCGAGCTGAAACCAGAGAGCGGCAATGGAGTCTCTGCGGCGTCGGAAGAAGCTTCATCGTCTTCGATCACCGACGAGAGGGTGGTGGAGCCGCACAAGAAGCAGAGGACCGCGGCGTGGGCTGCGTCGCCGAATCACGGCATTGTGTTCGACGATACGTGGAAATTGGTGGACGATTTGGAGATTCTGATCAAGAGATTGAAGGCGAAGCAAGCCAAGGATGGGAAATTGAAAGGGGATAATTCGGATGTGTATTCGGACCCTGGATGGTCTAGAGAATTGGGTCCATCCTCTGAGATTTCTGATAAAAGGGTTTTCTGGGAAGAGTCTGGACATGATTATGCCCTGTTTGTTAAAGAATTGGGTGTTTTGAGATCAAGAGCTGATGGAGCAAGGTCCAGAGAAGAGGCTTTTGATGGGCACATGGCCATTGGTAGGGTTTTGTATGAGCACCAGTTGTATAAAGAAGCTTTGGTGAGTTTCAAGAGAGCTTGTGAACTCCAACCCACTGATGTGAGACCACATTTTAGGGCTGGGAATTGCTTGTATGTCCTTGGAAGACATAGTGAGGCAAAAGAAGAGTTTCTTTTGGCATTAGAGGCAGCCGAGGCAAGTGGAAACCAGTGGTCTTATTTGCTTCCCCAAATTCATGTCAATTTGGGAATTTCACTAGAAGGCGAAGGAATGGTTATTAGTGCTTGTGAGCATTATAGAGAGGCTGCAATTCTTTGTCCAACTCATTTTAGGGCTTTGAAACTTTTGGGTAGTGCTCTTTTTGGAGTAGGTGAATATAAAGCTGCTGTGAAAGCCTTAGAAGAGGCTATTTACTTGAAAGATGACTATGCCGATGCACATTGTGATTTGGCTTCTGCTTTGCATGCCATGGGTGATGATGATAATGCAGTTAAGGAGTTTCAAAAAGCTATTGATTTGAAACCTGGTCATGTGGATGCTTTGTATAATTTGGGTGGGCTTTATATGGATATGGGGAGGTATCACAGAGCTTCAGAGATGTATACTAGAGTTTTGGGTGTGTGGCCCAACCATTGGCGTGCACAGCTCAACAAGGCTGTGTCACTGTTGGGGGCTGGGGAAACTGAGGAAGCTAAGAAAGCTTTGAAGGAAGCATTGAAAATGACAAACAGGGTTGAGTTGCATGATGCTATATTACATTTGAAGCAGCTACAGAAGAAGAAATTTAAAGGGAATGGAGGTTCGTTGGATGGAGGTGGAGACGAGTCGTTTATCGTTATAGAACCCTCAAAATTTAAGACGGTTGGTGAGAGGACAATACTGAGGCAGGAGCTGGCCAATGCACTTGATATTAGGGCTTTTCAGAGGATCACAAGGTTGAGTCGCTGTGACGTTGAACTTTTAAAGAAGGAGATGACTGAAAGTGATACACCAGTGTCCTATTCTGGTAGCGGTGCTCCTGAGAAGTCCATACGAAAGGCTTCATTGGAGGTAATTCTCCACCGGTTGCTTAATTTCTTGAGGCCAGAAACTTTTGTTGGAGCTGTTAAAGCAATAAACCAGAAAATCCTGTGTGTTCTGGATGAAACAGAGACATGTAGAGTGGATTTGGGCATGTTTTTCGCTGTTCTTGCACCAATTTGCAGTGGCTCTCCTGAAAAAAGAAAACGAGTTGCATTTGATGCCCTGTTGTGGCGACCTGTGAATGAAGATTCTACTCAGATAAAAAAATCAGATGCTTTACGGTACATCAAATTGTTGAGGGCCATCTACATTCCAGCCCATGGTCTGAGTGAAATGCTGGAAATCCATGGGGATGCAGACGCCTCTGTGGTGTCTTTCACGGATTTCCTTGTGATGTTTGACGATCCAGACTGGGGTTTCGGTATCATATCCAGTTTATTAAAGCTTGAAGCTGTGGATAGAAATCGCCATGGTAGACATGTTTGCTCAATTTGCCGCTACCCTATCATTGGGCCCCGATTCAAGGAGATGAAATCCCATTTCAGTTTGTGCAGCCAATGCTACAGCGAAGGAAAGGTGCCTCCTACCTTCAAGCAAGAAGAGTATAGATTCAAAGAGTACGCAACTGAGTCAGAAGCAATGAAGGACAAGTGTATGTGGTTCAGTTTGCATTCTAAGAGCTCCTCCCATAGCACCCCTACCTAGTTGTTTTCGGATAATCCTGTAATAATATCCCAGATATAAATTTAGTTGTTCATCAGTGTGAAATATGTAGCCTCTAAATGTGTTCAGTGGGCTTTTGTGCCCTTTGTATAATAAAATCCTTGTAAGTGCTTATGCTAAATTCATTGTTTCCCAAAAGCATCTGTAGAGATTTTTTTGTCAGTTGTCTTTGTTCTAGCTGTTGTTTTTCATGAGTAAAGAGGTCTATGGTCTCTTGTTGTTCATCACATCTTCTGTGCAGAATTTGATATAAACCGAAAATAAAATTCTGGTCTATGAGTTTACTGGATTACTTGATTAAATTTACTTATATATTTGGGAGGTTGATAAAACCTAGGCTTGTGTTCTTATGAAAAAACCACCATACGACTATAGTTTTACTTGGCCTAAAATTTAAAGAGATTGTTGCGCTATGGAGTTCTTTCGATTCAGAGTACTAAATTGGAAGTTCTAAAAGCACTACTAATGAGGTGACAATGTAAAAAAAAAAAAAGAGGAAAAAAAAGTAAAGGCCAAATTATCACATTAATGGTGGGATTCACACGATGCTATGTCATTAGTGATGTATTAGTGGTGTTAAATTAGTAATATGAAGCATTTTTCCAGAACCAATTACAGCCAGTACAAGCACAATAATGTTCCGTTTTTGTTGTTTTTTGTTTTTGTTTTTTTGTTTTTGTTTGTTTGTAATGCCTTGCTGATTTTATGGTCGACAGATTAATGAATATATGTCCTCTAGTCCCATATAAGTTGAAAATAATATCTTAGCTACTTGCAAGTTTAAACGAGAGATGGGGCTTACTTTACCGGGTAATGCTACAACGACAATTTACCTTTATCATATTATCTTATTATTTGATTTGTCATTTAATTTTCAGCGTTGCATTTGAAATATATGTGAGTGATGAGATTTAATTACATTAATGTTGTGTTAACATGTAAGATAAAAAAATATAATATAATATAAAAATATAATCAAAGTAACATTATTATTTTTTTCATTTTCCTCTAAAAAATGTGTTAATGATGTTTGTCGCTAGTATTAGGACAAAATTGCAATGAGTGAAGAATTGAAGTTTGAGAAGAGCCAAAATCTCCTATAGTTTTCATCATAAAACATGACTCAAAAGAGTTTTTAAATGGAATTGATGGCAACAAAGTTGGGTATAAAATTGTAAGAAAATAGGGTAGGGTGGTTAGCATGTCTCTTCCCAATATTAATTACATCGGAATAACTATAGATTAATCATACTATTATAGTAATTATTTGTTAAATAACTGTAGTTGGGTTGGCCCAACAAATGTAGGCAATATTGACGGGGGTTTCAAGTGCATAATGACTTGTTGATGCCTACCAAAAGAAAGATTGATTCTTCATTATTGACCTCAAGGACCTAACCTCGCCACCATCATTGCAGTGGTTCACTACCAATTACCCTTTTTCAAAGTGTTAATAATTTTTTTATATTAAATACTCAATCCATATTAATTGGATAATTATTTATTAGTTTACTATCTAACAAAAGAAGTAATGAAGAAAAATTTGGGTGTGTTTGTTTAATTTTAGAATTATGATATGAGTATGGAGTTGTGATTTAAATGTGAAATTGTGAATTGAATTTTGAAAAGAGAAAATTTGTTTGATTATGAGTTTTGAAATGAGTTTTGAATTTTGAAAAGAGTTTTGAGTTGTATTTTGAATTTTTGAATTTTAAGTTGTATTTTGAGTTTTTAGATTTATTTTTTTAAATATTTAAAATGTTTAAGAAGATTTTATTTTTTATTTTAAATATATAATTGTTATTTAAATATTTTATTTTATTTTATAAATATTTTAATATTTTCAAAACTCATAATCAAACATATAACTCAAAACTTATAACCAAACTCTTTTCAATACTTTATTAAAAATAAATTTTAAAAAAATATTTTTTAATTTTTTGACCTTTAAAATTATTTTCTATTTTATATTTTTTTCAAAAAATATTATTTTTATTTTTATTTTTAAAGAAAAATATTTATTTTTTTATTGGAGAAATACAAAAAAAAACCCCAGTGCTTGGCGTGTTTTTTACATTAAATCCCAAAATTTTAATTTTAACAATTTAAACCCTGAATTTTTAACCGTGTACCAATGTTGACCCTCCGTCTGTTTTCGTTTGTTTTTGTTAACTTTTTACATTTATTTAATACACGTGTCACTTTTTGATTCATCCATAATGATTATAATTATTTTATTTCTAAATTACCTTTTTTCCCCCCTCTTTCTATCAGCTCTCTCTCTCTCTCTCTCTCTCTCTCTCTCTTCCAGGATGAATGATTGCCGACCTCCGGATGCCCCACCGCTGACCTTCGCTTGTTCGTCGACCTTCACGTTGTTTGTTGACCTCCATCAACACCGCCCCTGCGCTACCACAACATCTTCCACCTCTCTCTCTCTCTCAGCTTTCAATCGCCTTTTTTCTCAAATCCATATCAGAGCTCTCTAATCAAACTGGTTCACCGGAGTGGGTGGGCATGCTAGAGTGAGAAAGCAAGGGAGAAAAGCAGCCAGAGAAAAGCATTATTAAAACCCTTTCATTCTTCCCCAAAACCCTAAGACCCCATAATCGTTTGATCAATTGATTTGGAATTGAAGGAAGAGCTTTTTCGGTCCTTACGGTAGTAAAGATGATTGTAGGGAATCGGAGCCATGAGCGGTAGTTGAGAAGTGCACGGCAGAAGAAGGAGGGATTTGCTTATGCGTCTGACATCTTTGATAGTGGGATTGTGGTAGTCGATGGTTTGTCCACCGTTTCCGCTATCGCTGAGATGAATGGTGGAGGAAGACGGCGATGATGAGAGAGAGAGAGAGAGAGAGAGAGAGAGAGAGAGAGAGAGACTTATGTGGAGTTGCGGGTGGCCGTGTGAGGTAGCGATCGGTAATGGGGATCGACGAACGACAACGGTGACAACTGGAGAGAGAGAGAGAGAGAGAGAGAGAGAGAGAGAGAGAGAGAGAGAGAGCGCTGATAGAAAAAAAAATGGGATTGATTGATGACAGAGGGAAGAGAAGACATGGTGAGAAGAGAGAAAGTGTTGGAATAATTTTGGAATAAAATAATAATAATAATTATGGACTAATCAAAAAGTGATACGTGTATTAAATAAGTGTAAAAAGTTAACAGAAACAAACAGAAACAAACAGAGGATCAACATTGGGACACGGTTAAAAATTCAGGGTTTAAATTGTTAAAATTAAGATGTTGGGGTTTAATGTGAAAAACACGTTAAATCCTAGGTTTTTTTTTTTTTGATTGTAATTTCCCCTGTTTTATTTTATTTTTTCAAAAAATATATTTTAAAATTTTTTTAAGTATTGACTAAATAATTTGTTATGATTTACACATATATGACGATCCAATTTTTTTTTTAAATTAAAAAAAATTAAATATTTAAAAAAAGTTAAATTTTTTTTAAAAAATATTTAAAAAAATAAAATAAAGTATTTAAAATAAAAAATAAAATTTTAAATATTTACAAAATATATTTAAAACATTTTTTAAAAAAAATACAGCACACAAATGTATAAAATACAGTGTACATTAAAATAAATAAATATTTAAAATATAAAATATTTACCCCAAAAAAATAAATCCAAAAAATTTCAAAATACAACTCAAAATTCTTTTCAAAACTTATAACTCAAAATATGACTTTACATTCAAATCATGATTCTAAATATAATTTTAAAAAACAAAATAAAAAAATATTTTTTTGAATTTTTATTTTATTTTAAATAGAGTTTTGAAAAGAATTTGATTTTGAATTTTGAAAAAAGTTTTGAATTGAGTTTTGAGTTGTATATTTGGTTATGAATTTTGAAATTTTTTTATTAGAATCACAATTCCAAAACTAAACCAAACCCAGGCTCAACATTTCTTATATCTAAAATTTATTGATTTGAAATACCATATAATGCTAAATAATATTTTAAAATTACTTAATAATTACTCATTAATAAATAACAAGGTAGGTAGTATTTTAAAACTATTTAGGGTATAATTGTCACAAGTAGTTTTCCTTTGGTAGGTTGTTAGACCTACTTCAGTGACCTACTCTTAACATCAAAGTTAAATTATAACAAATTGTCTAAAAAGACTCCAACTATGCCAATGTCAATGTCAATGTCAATTTATTTTACTTCTTTTATGATTATACTAAAAAATAACATATTTACATGGTGCGTGTAAGCAAAAAAATAAATAAAATAATAACATGCATGATTACCTAATTAATATTTTAGGTACCAAAATGTGAATTTGGCATTGCTAAAATGTTAATCACCAGAGATACTCTTAAGAATGTAAAATCATGCAAAAAAGTTAAATGTAAATTACATTTTTTCACCCTCAAAATTACACTTCTAAATGTAAAATTTAATCACTTTAGTACTTTATAAATAAAAACAAATTGAAACAAAGTTACAATTAAGTAATCCATTTTGCAACGACACCACAATTGAGCTGTCTTTTTTTGTTGAAATACACGCAAGAATCATGATGTGTTCATCCAACAGGCATGAAAGCAAGGAAGCAATTTGATTGAATCTCTGTTCTTTGCAAAAATATTGATACCATTTTATCTTCAAAATTCACAAATTAGCTATAAATTAATCAATAAGTTGCAAGTAATTTTTTCTTAAAAAACAAATAAATAAACACGAGTAGCAATTTAATATGTGTACCAAAACTGGGAGGCAGGTAATGCACACGGCATTCATGATTATGCTGATGATGATGACAGCAATGTCGATGAAAGTCACAGTATCGTCATCACGACAATTCTTGTCGCCATTGCCATCACCGGCATCCCTTCATCTCCACCCACTTGAGCAGCAGCTGGGTCAGAATCAGATTCAACCGACGACTGTTGAAGACGATGATAATTTCATCCTCACCGCGCTTACAGACGATCAAAATCAAGCTATGATTGTAGAACAAGATTATGGGTACTGGAATCCCACACCATATTTTGGTGGTGGTGGTGACACCGCACCAATTCCTCATGCAAAAGTTTCCTGTTCAGATGAGACCTGAACAATCATATGATGCATTAACCTATCCAGGTCAATTTTCCTTCTGTATTAGTTCTTCCCTATTAATCACCATTCAGAAACAATATCAGAAATTATAATGCAGGCATTTTCTTGCAGGAATCCCACAATGCAGACTGCAAATTCTCAAATAAAAACTAAGGTATATGTTTTATTATCCTATGAAGCTGATCCATAACTCCTCCCCATTTTTCTTTATTTTCTTTTCTTTTTCCTCGTGCCAAAAAGGTTCAGGTTACAATGTTCAGTTGTCCTTGAAAACATTAACTGGGGATAGCCTAGTGGCTGACACTTCCAATCAATTCCATGGCTAAACATGATGATACTGAACAAATAGTAGCATCCCTTGACGAGATTATAAGAAATAGTAGCCTATGTGTTTCTCTTTTATAAGTCATCTGCTTATATTACTTTATTTTGCACAGGACTTTAAATAACAATTAGTGTGTTTGGTTTGAATTTTTTGGATTAAGCTTTTTAAAAATTGAGTTTTTTGATTTTTGTGTTTTTTTGTTTTTAGTGAATATTTTTAAAATTTTAAACATTTTTTTTACTTTTTTAGATGCACCTTACTTAGATATATCCAAAAAGTAAAAAATTTGTGAAAAAATATTTTAAAAAATTTATAAATACATAAAAATACAAAAAATGTACTGAATTCTCGTATTTTTTTTTGTATTTTTGATATTTAGTAAATTTTTAAAAGGTTTTTTTTCAAAAAATTTTTACTTTTTAGGTATATTTATGTTAGGTATGTCTAAAAATTAAAAAATTTGTTTAAAATATTTTAAAAAATCAATAAAAATAAAAAAATAAGAAAATAAAATTTTAAAAAAAATATTTTTAAAAAATGATAACCAAACAAGGTGAATAATCTACTAGTGCTAGTCCAACTATGATTGGATAGAGGCCCATTCTCCATGCAGGGACACCACTTGGTCTTTTCCCTCCTACCCTTTTTGACCAGTAAAAATAAAACATAAAACAGCATAAAGATATTTTAGGATTTTAGTACGTACCATCATTGTTAGTCTTATTGGTTATTGATGTCCTCCTGTATGATTGTATCACAGCAGACACTTAACTAAAAACTAATAGGATAATTTCTTTTGATACATATATAATCATTAAAGACACCAAAAAGAATGTATTTTACCATGCCTGTTATGTATACAATAGAACAATCTAATCCAAATAAATGAAGAATACATATTGGCAGGTTCACAGAAATTAAGAACCTCATATATGACAGTCCAATATCATAATACTAAAATAACAGTAATGCTAGAGACCCTAAAAATTCTACCAAAAGTTTTGGTAAAACTTTGGTAAAACTTTTGGTAAAACTTTTGGGGTCTCTAGCATTTTTCCTAAAATAATCAGCTTTAAAACAGAGAGTTCAAATTATTAGCAGGGTACAATCCATTCAAGTGATTCTACAATTAACTGATAGAGGAAACCAGAAGGCCAATTTAGACAACTCTCAAATTTGACACAAAGGCTTAAAACTAGAATTGTAATGAGCATATTATGCTACCAAAGAAAATAAAAATGTGATTACTGATGCACTGACCTAGAAAGTAGCTCATTAGATTCCAAGATGATAAAAACTGAAATCTAAAACCAGATTGAAACACAAAATGTCAAAATAAAAGATCACATATACTTGTAACAAGAATCCCACAGAAAATTAGACCAAGGGCATTTTTTGCATGAACAAAATTTAAATAAGATATCAATGAAACAAGGGCTGTCATTTGAAGTCATAACCATGCACGGATTTCAACCAATTCTAAAAATCAGAACATCTCCAATGGTCAGCATGCTTACATAATTTGAATGGAAGATAGACCGGTAAAGGCATCAATTCTCCGAGCACGCTGGGCTTCACATCTGTACAGTCCCTTCATTTCTTTTTTCACCCAGTGCTTCACGCGTTTCTTTTCTTCCTTTACGGAAGCCTGTATGCATAGTGTTTTAACATCAATGTAAAGCATGATATGAGCAGATCAAGAAAATAAGAAAAATCAAGTACAAAATTCTCTTGAGGGCATGATTGAGCTTTTCCGCAAGGGATTCATGACATTCATCAATCATATTCATCTTCACTTTCGGTACCAATATTCCTGAAGTTCCAGTTGCAAGAATCAATTCAAGGTAAATAAATGACTAAGAAGTTCAATATAAAGATAGCATGGCAAAAACAGATCAAACATGGCAAGAGATGCAAAAATGCACCATGGAAAGAGTGCTTAGGCAGAAGATTGCTTCTGTAAACATTCATGATGTTAACTAGGATTTCTATTTCAAATGTTTAAGAAAGGTTACTCTGAGTTCCAAAGTAATTCAAAATTGATATTCGGGGGAAAGTCTATAGTACATTTTGTTCAAAAAATGTACCGTACATAGAAAATCAATGGCTAAGATTAAACCACATCATTAAAAATGACCTGATAAACAGGTCACTTTTTATCAAAATCATATTTCTTCATAACTATAATCAAATTGATCATTACTTGGTCATAACAACATCTCATGACCAACACCATTTTGTTCATGACTAATATCTCATATTTCATAGCCATAATCACATATCTCATAACCACACCACTTTGATTATAACCAATATCACATATCTCATAACTATTACCCACATGAATCATAACCACAGTTCATAACCAACTCCTTTTGAGTCATAACCAACATCACATATCTCATAGCCACTAGTCACATATCTCATAACCAACACCTTTTTGTTTATAATCACACCACTTCGATCATAATCAATATCATATATCTCATAACCATTAATGGCATATCTCATAACCACTACCAAAATGGTTCATAACCACGTCTCATAACCAACCCTTTGAGTCATAGCCAACATCACATATCTCATAACCACTAGTTACATATCTCATAACCACTACCCACATGGATCATAACCACGTCTCATAACCAACCCCTTTGAGTCATAACCAAGATCACATATCTCATAACTATTAGTCACATATCTCATAAGTAACCACACCACTTTGATCATAACTAATACCTCATATCTCATAACCACTAACACATATAGCATAACCAAACACCCTTTGACTCATAACCATACCACTTTGCTCATAACCAAAATCACATATCTTATAATCACTAATCAAATATCTCATAACCATTACCTACATATCTCATAACCAACACCCTTTGGTGCATAACCAACAACAAATATATCATAACCACTAATTACATATCTCATAACCACACCACTTTGATCATAACCAATATTAGATATCTCATAATCACTAATCATATATCTCATAACCAAACACTCTTTGACTTATAACTATACCACTTTGCTCATAACCAAAATCACATATCTCATAATCACTAATTGTATATCTCATAACCATTACCCACATATGTTATAACCACATCTCATAACCAACACCATTTGCCTCATAACCAACATCACATATATCATAACCACTAATCACATATCTCATAATCAATACCCTTCGACTCATAACCACACCATTTTGATCATAACTAATATCACATATCTCATAACCACTGCCTATATTTCTCATAAGCAATATCATTTGGCTTATAACCATACCACTTTGATCATAACCAACATCACATATCTCATAACCACTAATCACATATCTCATAACCACCACCGACATATAAGGGTGTAAATTTGGCCCACGAGCTCGCGGTACACCTGAAGTCCGCCTGCGCCTTGGGTGGGCCTAACCAGGCTCGAGCCTAAGCCCAACCCGAGACCCTGGGCTATGTGTTCTGGAACCCGGCTTGGCTCGGGTGTGTTATGGAGTGCAACCCATCCAGTGAGCTTGGCTCGAAATTTTTTTCCCCATCTGGCCCTACCTAATCCCAATGGCTCCCCGCTCCCTGTCAGTGCAACGATCAAAAATTTGAAACAATCATATAATCGTTAATTCCACCAACAATCAATTTTATTTATTTTATTTTTATATAGATAAATTAACCGCTCCCTCCCAAGTCCTATAAATACCACCCCTCTCATTTTATTTCTCACAAACAAATCTCTTTCTCAAACTCTTATTCTCTTTGAACTCTCAACTCTCTCAATTAATTTTGAAATGTTATCCCTAAGTGACAATTGCAATTGATCACCTATCTCTATTTTAGATTTATTTTTAGTCATAGTATCTTCATTAAATATAATAGAAATAGTAATATACAAATGATATACTTTTTAAAATATCTATATACACATATAGACATATATATATAGATATATATATAAAATTTAACTAAATTTTAATAAAAAATATGTTGAAAAAAATTATCTATGACGTGATTTTATTTTGTTCTACTAAATCATTTTTCTCCTAACTTTTTTTCCCAACTTTTTTTTTCTACTCTATTTTCTTTCCCTTGATTTGTCCTAGTTGTGCCTGAGCTCTCTCTATTTCTTACTTAGACTTCTCTATTTCGTTCAAATTATTGAACGACCATCGTTGACAGTTCTTCCTCACTGGATTCTTCTTCTCTCTACTCTTGTGTCTCTACAATAGATCCTTGAACTCGTCACTACTCTCTCTGTCTATTTCAACACTATTGATAGTGATATTTCTCTATCTACTAAATGCATCTATCTCAAAACTCTAGCCCTTTCACATTAATATGTCATACATACACAAACCTTTGGCCCTAGTTATGATTTGAAAAGTTTTGTTATTATCAATTTGTACATGTGTCATAGAACTGTTGAAAAATGAATATTACGCATTTTGTTGTACTTTTCTGCTATCTTAGTCCTCTTTATTCCTTAAGCATCTCTCTCATTCCTTACTGTCACTATAGATATCTCTGATGTTCCTTATTAGAAATGATACCACCTTTGACGTCATTTTCACAGGCAATAAGCCTGTTCAGTCTCTCTTTCTCATATTCCTTTTCTTCTTGCTCTGCTAGTTAATCTTCTCTAACTCTCATTTTCTATTCCATGACTTTAAGTTAGGGCTGAGTAAGGAATCCATGAAATCCGTAATCCGATCCAGTCCAGTCAAATCCGATAGGTTTGGATTGATTTTTTGAATCCGCGGTTCGGTTTCGGATTGAAGAATTAAAAATCCGTAGTCCACGGATTGGTTTCGGATTGAACCCCACGGTTCCGGATTAGAACCGATCTAGACCGTATACAAATAGTATATATTTTTATTATACATCCTCCCCCATAGTATCTTCTCTTATTCTATATAAAATCTAAACTCAAACCTAAAACTGCATAATATCTTCTTTTATTACTTTTATTTGTTAGTTTTTAGTTTTAATTTGTAATGGTCTAAATACTTATGGTGAAATCAATTTTTTTATGGTTGTTTAAATTCTAAAACAGTATGTCGCTATTATAAAAAAACATGTTGCTATTGTGGAACTAATATAGCGCTATGTTTATATTTTTATGAAATTAAAGTGTTATATATATATATTTTTTGTTATTTAATTATGTGAATCCGTGGTCTTAAACCGATCAAATCCATATTTAAATGGATTGGTTCGGATTGGTTTTATGATTTAAACGGATTGGATTGGTTCCAATTTTTCAGAAACCGTAGATAACGGATTGGTCCTGATTTTATCCCAATTCGGTCCAATCCGGACCATGCTCACCCCTACTTTAAGTCGTTGATTAAATTATTTGATGATTGTCATTACATTTTATTTTCTTTGTATCATGAGAGATCCCGATTGGTGATTCTAGGATTTTTAGTGATTTGTTAGTCATTTTATGATAATTGTTATGAAACTTTGTTGCTTGATTACGATATTTGTGGTTTATAAATTTTTTTGATATTTTTGCTACATCAATTAGTTGTGTTGTTATGCATTTTTTGATTATATTATGAAATTTTATGGGTTGGTTATGACATTTGTGATTTGTAAAATTTTTGATTATTTTTATTATGCCAATTAGTGGTGCAGTTACGTATTTTGTAGTTGATGTTATTAAATTTTGTGAGTTGGCTATGAAATTTGTGTTTTTTAATAGATGTTTTCGTTACACCAATTAGTGGATAGTTACATATTTTTTGGTTAATGTTACGAAATTTTGTGACTTAGTTACGACATTTGTGATTTTCTATAATTTTAAACAATTTTGTTACGCCAATTAGTGATGGCGTTATGTATTTTGTGTTTTATGTTACAAAATTTTGTGACTTGATTGTGATATTTGTGATTTCTAAAATTTTAAATATTTTTGTTACGCCAATTAATAGTGTGGTTATACATTTTCGTAATTGATGAGTAAAATACTATTTTTTTATTAATTTTACTTAATAAAAATAGATTAATGATTTATATTAAAAATAAATAAAAAAAATTGAGTATAAATTGACAAAATTTTAAATTAATAATTTATTTTATTATAAACTCTATTCATTAATTTTTTTTTTGTTTTTTTTTATATATTTTATTTTAATGGTTATTACATAATTCCCCCCAAATAATTTTCTCCAAAAATTTGAACAAACATCCAAATTTTTTTCAAAATCAAAATTCCCTCATTAATTATTTTTGACAAATCCCTAAACCTTTTCTTCAGCCCAAACGTTTTCAGAAATTAATCTCTCTCTCTCTCTCTCTCGGTCGTCGCCGCTGTCCATTGCCACCGCCGAGACCTGTTTGGCTTTTGCCGCCGCATCCTCCGCCACGGAGAAAAGCTCCCAAAGCTATTGATGAAGATCTCTTGTAACAACCCCAACCCATGATTAACGTTAATCCATGCATAATTATGCCTAATAAATAATTAAAGTAAATTGTTGTATCACAAGTTGCCTTATATGTGTTTATATTTGTTTAATGTATAAAGATTTGTTTATGTTTCCATTTCGGTTTACGAATTGAAGGCCTTGTCGACATCCGATTCTGAAATTAACTTGGTTTATGTGTTATTTGGGATTTTTAGAATTTTATGGTAAGTTTAATTGAAATTCGATTTAGAATGATTAAATTAGAGTAATTAGTGCTCAATTAAGACTAATTGATGAATTCCTTAATCCAAGCCTAACTGAGGCACTAGTGGACTCTTATATGCATCCATACACTCTCATTTCATTCTTTTTGAGCTACAAACGTGGGGAAAGAGAGAGACCAAAAGTGAGAGTGAGTTCAACAAGGGAGAATGGGTAAATTGCTAGGAATTGTTGAAAACTTGAGGAGAGTTTAGAAATTTAAGCCTCTACACTTGTGAATCCAAAGTATAAGGTAAGAATTCAAGCCTTTAGTTTTGCTTTTGAGTTGGTAAGTTCATGAATACAAGAGAATTAAGTTGAAATTGAACTAGAATGAAGGAGTATAAATCATACCATGCATGCATGCATATTTCATGACATTTTGAAGTTGTCTCCAAAGATTTTCTCTTATGCATGTTGTAGTTCTAGCATGGTTTAAAGAATTCACACCATTTCTCACCATTGGACCTTATTTGATCATGTTTTGGAAGCCATGAACCCAAGTAAATACATGCATGTCATGTTCATATCATGTTCTTACATTTCAAGTTGAATTTTTGCATAATTGACTTACTCTTGGGCCTTGATTTTGTGAAAGGATCTTTAATTCTTAATGTTTTCAAACTCTAAACTTGTTTTCTCAAGTTTTGGGGGCCAAGAGTTGATGAGCTAAGGAGTGTAATCTGGAAATTTCAGATTTTGCATTTCCGCTCGAGCGAAGGAATCCACGCTCAAGTGACCACTCTGAGTGCGTGTACTTCCGCTCGAGTGACCAGAAGTTTGCTTGAGCGTGAAATGCAAGCTCCCAGAAGTTCTTATGTTTTACAGTCCGCTCGAGCGACAAAAATTGCGCTCAAGCGAAGGCATGTCTCTTACGCTCGAGCAAGCATCGAGTGGAAAAATCAAGCAACCAGCACTTTTACAAAAGTTTACAGACCGCTTGAGTGACGGATCTTGCGCTTGAGCGATCACTTACATTTTGCATGTCCGCTCGAGCGTAGGAAGTTGCGCTTGAGCGAGGACTTTGTTTTCAGTAAGTTTTGTTAAGTGTTTTCAAGTGCATTTTTGCATCTTCATTCCATCCTAGGCATACCTAGGCCAAAATTAAGGCACAATAATGAGGATAAAAGTAGAGACACACCAAGATAAGAAAAGAACAAAGTAAATGTTTCCGGGTGTGTAATTCAATATGAATTTGTTTTGTACCTGTATAGGTCACGCGCCACAAGATATCTGAGTTGCCTACTCTATTCATTTATTTGGAGCCACCTATTATTTGTGAGTAATAACTCTGTAAAGTTATATTAGACTTTGATTATTTTCTGATGATATGACATGATTAGTTTTTTTGAAATGCTATATTTTGTGTCAGTGAATGATCGTCCAAGTTTTTGAAATGTACTCGTAGCATCCATAACATCATATGATATTTTGCGTCCCTTTATGGGTTATCGGAATGCCTTTATGACCGTCTCTTTATGGGTCATCAGAATGCCTTTATGGCAGTCCCTTTATGGGTCATCGGAAACATCTCTATGCACACGAGTCATCATAATGCCTTATGGCTGTCCTTTTATGGGTCATCAAAATGCCTTTACGGCTGTCCCTTATGGGTCATCGGATTTGTTAACGCTAATGGATGTGCCACGTACTATGATGTGAAATGTATAGACTTTGAAAATGAATATGATCAAGTATATGAATCTGTTTCTGATTTGAAATCCGTATATGCATAAAACTCCGATTTCTAACTCTATGATCAACATCATTCATTAAAATCTTTACTTTGTTATTATTCACTGGGCTCCCGCTTACTATTTATGTTATGTATGTAGGTGACCAGGCGCGCGACCAGGCTTAAGATGATGCCTGAGGAGTTTTGTATTTGTCAGCCACCTTTTGTGCCTCCCGAGGAGGTTTCGGATCATGTCAAGTCCCGGGGCTATGTTTTTTTTTTTAATTTATTTAAGACCATGGTTTTTTTGTTTTAATTATAGACAAGTTTCTGCTTATATGTACAGTACTTGAAGTGACGTGTATTAACTGTATCTTTTGATGTCACACGCATCTTTATTGAAGTGTAAGAATATTCGTCTCATGTATGTCTTCACAGCTCAATGGATTATGTATATTTCTATTTATTGCTTCCGCAGCCCCTAATCTCGTGTTATTATGTTAAGAGGCCTTCGGTAATCCAAGGGTTACTGGCCGGTTATGACACTAAACCTATAGGGGCAGGTTTGGGTTTGTGACATCTCTATAGGATCTCGCCGAAGCTTCTCCGCGCCAAGCACCGAAGAGTGAGTTAATTCCTCTGCCCTTTTCTTTTCCTCCTCGTTTTAGTAGCTAAAGTAAAGCTACATGTCTGTTGCTTATATCAGAGTCATGATAGCGTAATTGGAAACCAACCAAAAAAAAAGGGAAAAAATTAGAGTAATACTCTATTTGGATGCAGTGATTTGTGAAAAAAATTATAAGAAAAAGACAAGTTTTTATCATTTTAGTTTATAAATTAAGTGACTAATGGTAACAAATAATGTCAAAGAGTAAAAAAAAAGAATAATATACCCTTAACATACAAGAGAATTGAGTATACAAATTGAGTTTAGCTATACTATCATATGATTTTTTGTTGGGTTAGGTTTCTCAAGTTTAAGTCTAAAGTTTAGACAACTTGGGAGTCCCATGGGATCCACCACAAGATCGAATAATCCAAACAATTCATTTAGTTAACAGGAGTATAGAGTGGAGAATATATGTAGGAGCTCTAGCAAATTGCATTGTTGGGTTGAAAGTTGTAAGGGTGACTGGAGAAAGTCACGAGAAAAAGGGTGGCTAACTAAAGATATTAAAAAAGGCAATTGTAAGCGGTGAGAAGAGAGTGCGAAATGATTTATAGTTAGGGCTTGATGTAGGATAAGATGAATTTGATTTGAGAGAGTAACTTAAGAAAATGGGTTAGTATTACTTCCTCTCAATTTTCTTTCATTTTCTCTCTAATTTGAGTTTCAATATGTAATTGTAAATTAAAAGCTTTAGGTTGTCATGTGACAAGAAATTGACGTGAAACAATATGTCTATTTTTAACAAAATGAAAATTTTCTTTGCCTTACTATCTATTAATCAGGTTGCAACATAATTATTGTTAGGTAATACTTAAAATATCTATATAATAAGACACAACATTTTTTGAAAATGTATAAAATATTTGAGAGATATATTTGGTATTAACGGTATAAATCTTCCCAAACAAAAATAAACAGGTGAGATCAATTCTTTTCTCACCCAAATGCTCTTTCTCTCCCTTCTTTGATCTCTACCCAAATCCTCCCTCTTTCATACACTCTTCTCTATCTGTCCTCTCTTCTCTCGACCAGCGACTATTTTCTCGCCCTCTTTGCTCGTCTCTCTCCTCTTGCGACGTTATCGGAACCATTCGCCTCTATCCTCTTTCACTTGATTTTTTCCTTTTCTGTTTTGTTTTATTTGTACTTTGAATATGATTTTTGAAATGGGAAATGAATTTGAATTTTTGAAATAGGTATTTGTTTCTAAACTACAACTTAGAAATTTGCAATCCATTATATTTTTATAGGTTTGCAGCGACTCTTCCTCTCTCTGGAAGTTTATCCCAGAATACCCACTACGATGACGATACCGCTCAATTTTTGCCTCCTTTCTCTCTATTCTACACGGCTCCGAAGTAGAAGGCTAAATCCTCACTTCTTTCCCCTCTTTTGTTATTGTTCCATCGTATTTCCATGTAATTTATGTTAGGTTTGTTTGTTTGTTTGTTTGTTTTTTTTTTTTTGGAAGAGGGTGTGAGAATGTAGGGTTTTTATTGGGTTTTGATATGATAATCTTTGTTTTTATTTGTGTCCAGAAACTATTCTTTGGTAACCATATTCTTTATAATGTAGTTTGTCCTGTTTGGTTATTGAAGTTTTGGCTACTACCACTTCTTGGTTATGTTGGAAAGTCTGTTATGATTGTATTTTATCAAATTTTGTTTTTTTGTTTTTTTTTGGCTACTGTTTTTTTATTGGCCACTTTAAGTCTTATGGGTAGCTTTCTGATAATGAAAAGATGTAGACTGATTAAGGCAATTGACTTGGGTTCTTTGGTATTTTTTTTAATTGTCTTGGGTTATGTTTAGGTATTTGGATTGCTCTAAAACACACAAGTTTGTAAGATTTGCTTTATGCTCTGTTTGGTTGGGGAATTTAGAAAAGAAGGGGAAAAAAATGCGTGAAAGTAGGTGAAATGTAAGCATATTTTATTCACATTTCACATACCTTTTCTTTTTTCCTTTCCAAATCCCTTTCCAAATTCCCCAACCAAAAACAGTGATTCTTAACCACGGTGAATCATTCCCCGATATGTATTTGTGTTTCTAAGAGTTTGAAATTGCAATTGGATTTCATTTTTTTTGGTTGAGGAAAAGAATTATTTCTCTTAGGTGTGTTGGAACAATCTTCTGTGCAAAATAAATAAATTGAAACAAATAAAACAAATAAAATAAATTACATACTGAATTTATTTTTGCCGAACCGAATGTATAATTAAAGACCAAGTCGAGTGTGTGACACTCTGTCCTTAAGATAGATTCGCCCCACTACGGTGCTTACGGTTATGTGGCGTCTATTTCCTAGGATACAATGATCTTCACAAATTTGTAGTAGCACTCCAAACAAAATTGTCCGGCGAACTAGAACCTTGTGTTCTATACTCTCTTTAATTTTCTCTAAAACTAGAATGAAGATTATATATGCAAAGCAACAAAATCTGGACAGCAAAATGTATTTTTTCAGACTGTTTTCGATGCTTGAACACTGCTGGAAATGTTGGTATTTATAGGAAAAAATTCTATCCGAATAGGTGCAATAAAAAACTAAACAGATATGAAACAATTTTGAACAGGTACAGTTTCAAAATTCAAACAGATAACTGCTATAACTGCAACAGATCTGGTGGCAGTTTCGGACAGATGACTGCCCAACAATTTGGATCTGTCCAGGTAGTTTAAAACCTGTAGACAGTTTGAATTCGAATCTGTTGTGGACTGAAAATGGCACATTTATGGACCAAAAAAAAAAAAAAATTTTAATTCAAATTTTGAATTAATTTCCCGCAATAATGTTTGGAAAAAATTCAAATGAATTTTGTCCAAAAAATTAATATAAGAATCGACCTGACCCACAACCCACACCCAGGCCCGGCACGGCTCATCCGGTCAGACGGACGGCGGCGGCGGCGGCGCGCGTGCGTGTGGTGGTTTGAGCCAAGGTTCCATTTGTCCATAACTCCTCCCTTCTACAAACTTGGGGTACCCCTTGAGGCCCAACCCAAGTTAGTACACCAAGAGCTCATATACCCACAAAAGCTCTCTTAAAGTTTCAATGTGGGACAACCTATTTCAAGGAAACCCATATTTACTTCTTTAATTGTCCATTCCATGAATCTGAAAACAACGTCAACTTCTTATTCACTCATAAATGGTTTTGACGAACCGCCTTTCCCGTGTGACTTGCCACGTGGCAAGGAACATGTCACCTCTTCGGACCCACTCTAAAAGACGTTTGGGGCCCACTCAATTTTGGGCTCAAAGTTGGCCCAAAATAAGCCGTATAAAACTATTTTTCCAACAATCCCCCACATGAAAGGAATTTGACAGAGAGAAAATGTAATAACATGATCTAATTATAGAGAGTACAGAAATTGAAAATATTTTGCAAAGGATATGTAGCTTTTGGCTTTGTACCTTCCCTTGTGAGACATTATCAAATTTACTAGCTAACCAGTGAACATGATGTCTTGAACTGTTTAGCCGTTTGTATAAACCAAAACAATAGAATTCACACAGAATATCACTAGACACAGTTTAGTTCTCACTATTGTATTCATTTTGGCCCTGAACAACCTAGTCTTTCATGAGTGTTCTAGAGAATTGTAGCCCTTCACAAATCTCATAGAACCGGCCCAGTTCACACTCACATAAGTGATTTTTATGAAGAGTATCCTGCCATACTCCGCTAGGTTTATCTAGATATAAGAATCATTAAAAGTATTGCTTAACCTAAAACATTGCAGACATCATTATTTCATCATAGAAATGGGTAGGAGTTTGACTCTCCAATGATCTTTCTGAGTCATACACAACTCAGTTGTCTCTTTGAACCTAGATATTGGGATCTCCAGTCAACTAGATTGAGTTGCCATTGTGGTAACTCTTATTTGATAGGCTTAAGTCCCATTCCCCTCGATGAATTCTTAACTAGTTCTCTTGCTAACCCTTTGATTAGTGGATCCGCTATGTTGTCTTCAGACTTCACATATTCAATGGAAATAATTCCATTAGAGAGTAGTTGTCTTACGGTATTATGTCGACGACAAATGTGTCGTGACTTACCGTTATACATATGACTCTGTGCTCTACCTATTGCCGATTGACTATCGCAATGTATGCATATAGCAGGCACCGGCTTTGGCCACATTGGAATATCTTCAAGGAAGTGGCGAAGCCATTCTATCTCTTTCCCAGCTTTATCTAAAGCTATGAATTCTGATTCCATAGTAGACCTAGCAATGCAAGTCTGTTTGGAAGATTTCCAAGATACAGTCGCACCACCAAGAGTAAAGACATACCCACTGGTAGACTTTGAGTCTCTAGTATTCGATATCCAGTTTGCATCACAGTATCCTTCAAGTACTGCTGGATAACTAGTATAATTTAGCCCAATGTTACGAGTAAATCGGAGATATCTTAGAACCTTTATAATTGTTTTCCAGTGTTCTACTCCCGGATTACTCGTATATCTATTTAATTTACTTACTGCATAAGCTATATCCGGGCGAGTGCAGTTCATTAAGTACATTAAGCTTCCAATAATTTGGGCATACTCTAATTGAAAAATACTTTCCTATATATTCTTAGAAAGAAACAAATTAACATCCACAGGTGTTCTAGCAAGATGATCATCATCATTGCTGAATTTGTCAAGTATTTTCTTGATGTAATGAGATTGTGACAAAGCATATCCTTCCGATGTTTTGGTAATTTTTATACCAAGAATAACATCAGCAATGCCCATGTCCTTCATGTCAAAATGTTTATTCAACATTTTCTTGATAGTTTTAATCATGTCATTATTACTACCTATGATGAGCATATCATCCACATAAAGACATACAATGACATAACTTTTGTCTGTGTTTTTAATATAAACATATTTGTCACACTCATTAATTTTAAATCCATTGGACATCATTGTCTTGTCAAATTTCTCATGCTATTGTTTTGGTGTTTGTTTTAAACCATATAATGATTTAGCTAATTTACACACTTTCTTTTCTTTTCCTGGAACGGAAAATCCTTCTGATTGTTCCATGTAAATTTCTTTATCTAACTCACCATTTAAGAAAGCGGTTTTCACATCCATTTGATGAATTTCTAGATTGTACAACGATGCAATAGCAATTAGTATTCTAATGGATGTTATTCTAGTAACCAGTGAGTATGTGTCGAAGTAATCAAGACATTCTTTTTGTCTAAAACCTTTGACCACAAGTCTTGCCTTGTATTTATCAATTGATCCATCCGCTTTCATTTTTCTTTTGAAAATCCATTTATATTCAAGAGGTTTACACCCTGGTGGTAAATCTACCAATTCCCAAGTGTGATTTTGCAGGATGGATTCAACTTCACTATTGACAGCTTCTTTCCATAAAGGAGCCTCAAGACTGGACATACCTTCTTTAAAAGTTAAAGGCTCATTTTCTAACAAAAAAGTTAGAAAATCTGGACCAAAAAATTTTGAGGTTCTAGCACGTTTACTATGCCTAGGTTCCTCTTCCTCATTTTGATCTATCTCTTACTCTTGATCTTGTTCTTGATTATTACTAATAATAGCATCAAAAGATCTTTTCTTATTACTAATCTCTTGTCCAATCTTATTCGGAAACACATGTTTAAAGAAAAATGCATTTCGAGATTCAATAAGAGTATTTATATGCATTTCGGAATATTCTAATTTATAAATCAAAAATCTTTATGCACTACTATTCTTGGCATAACCAATGAAAATGCAATCAATAGTTTTAAGACTTATCTTAGTCTTTTTAGGACTAGGAATAGCCACTTTAACCAAACACCCCCACACCTTTAAGTATTTGTAGGATGGTACTCTCTCATGCCACAATTTATAAGGTGTTTGATTCACTTTCTTTTGGGGTACTTTATTTAAAATATAATTAGCAGAAAGTATTGCTTCCCCCCATAAGTTCTGAGGTTATCCAGAACTTATTAACATGGCATTCATCATTTCTTTTAAAGTCCTATTTTTCCTTTTAGTAATTCTATTTTGCTGAGGTGAATAAGGAGCGGTGGTTTGATGAATTATTCCATATTCTTTACAAAATTCACAAAAATGTGATTCATATTCACCACCCCTATCACTTCTAAGTTTCTTAATTTTCTTACCAAGTTGATTTTCAACTTTATTCTTATATTGAATGAACGTTTCCAAAACTTCATCTTTAGTTCGAATTAATAAATATACCTATATCTAGTATAGTCATCTATGAAAGTGATAAAATATTTTTTCCCACCTCTAGTTTGACTTGATTTAAAATCACAAATGTCACCATGAATTATTTTAAGTGGTTCCGTACTTCTTTCAATTGAATGAAAAAGAGTTTTGGATAATTTTGCCTCAACGCAAATTTCACATTTATGATTTGAATCAATGTCAAATTTAGGTAAACATTCCATATTAATTAATCTACGCAAAGATCCATAATTAACATGTCCAAGTCTACCGTGCCATAAATTTGAAGACTTAAGCAAGCAAGAAGAAGATATATTTTTATTAATACCAGAGGGTACAACAGTTATTACATTCATTTTGAAAAGGCCATCAGACATGTACCATTTTCCTACATACATCCTGTTTTTGGTAAGTACAAACTTGTCACTTTCAAAAACTAGCCTAAACCCATTTTTACTCAACAAAGATCCGGAAACAAGGTTCTTGCGAATGTCCGGTACATGCAGCACATTGTTGAGAGTCAGTTCCTTTCCAGATGTCATCTTCAGAATAATCTTTCCTTGTCCTTCAACTTTAGAAGTCGAAGAGTTGCCCATAAAAAGTTGTTTACCGTTGTCATTTTCAGAATAAGATGCGAACGTCTTTTTGTCGGCACAGATGTGGCAAGTAGCACCAGTGTCCGCCCACCACTCTTTAGGATTTCCAATAAGGTTTTCCTCGAAAACAATTGTAGAAAGATTTATGACATCTACACCATTGGAAATTTTACCTACTTCGGTCATATAGGCTTCAGCAGACTTTTTACATGAACTTCCTTTGCCTTTGCAAAAATCAGTTCCTAAGAATTTTTCTGGTATTTTACCAAGATTCACTGGCACAGTCCCAACATAAGGAGGGGTTGACGCAATTGCAGCCACCATACCAATACTGGTTTGAACATAAGTTTGACCAGTTTTTGTAGCCATGAATTCTAAATTATAAAACAAAATTATAATTAGAATTTTATACTACACAGAAAATTAAACCAAAATCACAGAATTAAATTCTGTAAAAATAAAAGAAACATGAATTGTAACTTTTATTTCCAATTAATTTGAAAATAAAATAAAATTTTATTTAAACAAATTAATTCCACACAGAAAATTAAATTCTGTAAAATTAAAAAACAAATTAATTCCACACAGAAAATTAAATTCTGTAAAATAAAAAAAACAAGAATTGTAACTTTTATTTTCATTTAATTTGAAAATAAAATAAAATTTTATTTGACCAAATTAATTCCACACAGAAAATTAAATTTCTATAACGCTTCAATAATTAAAATACTAAAATAGAATTTTAATTAATGAACACTCAGAAACAATTTCTGAAAACCAAAATAAATTTCTGACAAAATTCCATAAATGAATATTCTAAATTGTTAATGACACCAATATATTACTACTATCCGTTAAACAGTATATTACTACTATTTGTTTTCTAACCAGAATATTATTTTGTAAAACCACAGAAAATAACTTTTGTAAAAAGAAGAAAGAGAAAAGGAAACAAACGAAAAATTCTGTAAACAGAATAATTCGAATCTGTCTTAAGATTGTTGGAACAATCTTTTGTGTAAAATAAATAAATTAAAACAAATAAAATAAATTACATACCGAATTTATTTTTACTGAACTGAATGTATAATTAAAGACCAAGTCGAGTGTGTGACACTCTGTCCTTAAGACAGATTCGCCCCGCTACGGTGCTTACAGTTATGTGGCGTCTATCTCCCAGGATACAATGATCTTCAAAAATTTGTAGTAGCACTCCAAACAAATTTGTCCGGCGAACTAGAACCTTGTGTTCTATACTCTCTTTAATTTTGTCTAAAACTAAAATGAAGATTATATATGCAAAGGAACAAAATCTAGATAGCAAAATGTATTTTTTCAGATTGTTTTCGATACTTGAACACTGCTGGAAATGTTGGTATTTATAGGAAAAAATTCTGTCCGAACACATGTAATAAAAAACTAAACAGATATGAAACAGTTTTGAATAGGTGTGAAAAATCTAGAAACCCTAGATGTTGATTTGTGATTATGTACCAATTTTAAGCAGAATATAACAATCCCAAACAAACAATCAAAGACAAATCGACACAACGAGTTTACGTGGAAAAATCGCACTTGGACACCTCCAACTGTGATAAAAAAACCACGGGCAACAGCCACAAGACAATCCACTAAGAAGATATAAATGAATTACACAGGTATACTCTCAATTACCTAGCGAATCCACAACGCCTAATTGAACCAACCTCTATGTGCCTCTTCCAATCCCATCTTCACCTCGGAATTGTCTTTCCAAAGAGCCACTCCAGGATCCACCGAAGCTTCAGGCTCGAATTCTTCAGACTCCACCGAAGAACAACTGTCTCTTTTGTGTATAACAAACCAAACCTTTGATGTACTCTCTTTAAACCATGAGTTGAATACTCAATAAAAACATCAAAGAAACTAGCAAAATATCTCCAGATATAAACCTTAAGATCTAAAAAGAAGATTTGGGGAAGTTACTTTAGTGTTGGGAGAAAACCAACTATTTATAGAAAACCAAAGCAATCCTAGTTTCAGAAGAAAACCAACTCCTTAACAAATCTGGAAATCTGGGATCGCGCGGTCCGCTTGAGCGTGGGTCTTCCCGCTCGAGCGGATACTTCATATTTTGTGATTTCATATAGGCTCCACGCTCGAGCGTCGGTTTCCACGCTCGAGCGGCGTATCACACCATCCAGTACTTTTTCAGGCATAGCAGAGATGCTGTGAGCTCCCAAATCCCGCTCGAGCGCCCCTTTCCCCGCTCGAGCAGGAAGGCTAAAACTGGAAAAATTGGAAAAGTATAACATGATCGGACAGGCAACTTTGAATGCATTTTTGCATTTTGCTTCGGCCGCGAGCTGACCGGGCAGCTCGACTCTCGTAATAATCAGCGAAGTGGTAATCTTGAAAGTATTAACATCACAAACTTCTCTGCAAGGCTCGATTCGGGTTGGATTCGCATCTAATAAACTCATAGCCTCACTGAAATTAAAATGCGATAGCCTCACTGAAAATAAAATGCGAATAAAATTATAACTCAAAGGAGTTTTGTCAAACGGGGTTGCCAAAAATAAAAACCTAACAAGGTGCAATTTCAAAATTCAAACAGATAACTGCTATAACTGCAATAGATCTGGTGGCAGTTTTGGACAGATAACTGCCCAGCAATTTGGATCTGTCCGGACAGTTTAAAACCTGTAGACAGTTTGAATTTGAATCTGTTGTGGATTGAAAATGGCACATTAATGAACAAAAAAAAAAAATTTCAAATTTTGAATTAATTTCCTGCAATAATTAATATAAGAACCGACCTGACCCACAACCGCGCTTGGCCGGACGGACAGTAGCAGCGGTGCGCGTGCGTGCGTGTGGTGGTTTGAGCCAAGGTTCCATTTGTCCATAACTCCTCCCTTCTACAAACTTGGGGTGCCCCTTGGGGTGCACCAACCCAAGTTAGTACACCAAGAGCTTATATACCCACAAAAGCTCTCTTAAAGTTTCAATGTAGGACAACCCCTTTCAAGGAAATCTATATTTACTTCTTTAATTGTCCATTCCACGAACCCGAAAACAACGTCAATTTCCCATTCACTCATAAATGGTTTTGACGAACCGTCTTCACCGTGTGACTTGCCACGCGGCAAGGAACACGTCACCTCTTTAGGCCCACTCCAAAAGACGTTTAGGGCCCACTTAATTTTGGGCTCAAAGTTGGCCCAAAATAAGCCGTATAAAACCATTTTTCCAACAAGGTGAATGATTAAAGGTGACCATAGAGGAGAAATTCTCTTTGGTGATCATAAAGGAGATATTATATAGATTTTTCTTTCCTTTCATTGTTTTTTGAAAACCAAACAAAGCCCAAAGTAATTGTTACTAACAGGTTTTGATGAAATATATATACCCATTGTTACTATTAGGTTGTTACTGCCAATGATGTCATGAGAATGCTAGCTATTTGGTAGCTTTGTTTGTACCATCTTGATTCAAAGATCTTGACAACAAATTAGTTGATGGTATCCTCTTTTTGCAACCTTGGCCTAATAATCTTGAGGTTATGAGTTCAAGTTACAAGGCAACCACTTTGTGTACTATGCTAAAGGTTAGATGTGTACCCAATCTTTCCCTTCCGAAACACAAATTAATGTGTATTAATTGGCCGGTTTTTATTTTTTAATTATTTTTATTTTTTTATTTTGTGGAGAAATTGTGTCGCAAGTTCATTGACAATGATTAAGCCAAGTTTCATTAGAGAACTGCAATCGATCATGGTTGTTGCGAATTTATAGTAGATTACTGCCTTCGACAAAGTTCAAACTTTTTATTGCTATTTTTTAATAATTTTTGGTGTTATTAATACACTGAGAGCCATGAATTAACCATTAACCATATTGAAGCAAACTTCAAAACCAAGCGCCATGAATTAGCAACCCAATTGTTAATACAACTTGTGCTATTGTTCCTAAATCGTGGGCCTCCAATTAATGCCTGTGTTTGGTTATATTTGGGTGGTAGTGGACTGCCAAAGGAAAAGCTCTTGCACCTTTTTTCTTTCTCTCTGCTCAAATAAATTGTGCAACAATTTTGGTTTTTTTTTTGGGCATGGATTCCAATGCTCCAAAGGGAGAACACCATTTTAGCTTTCCCTTATTTTGAAGTTGTTTCTTAAATTTCACGTGATCAAGAAAGAAACTCCAACTTATAGCTTATTTATTTTTATGGAATTGAGTCCACTATGTTGGTGTTTTTTTGTTTTTTTGGAATTGATTATCGCTTGTTTAGAAAAAATGACTAGATTTTGCATAGGACTTTTTCCCTAAGTAAATTGTATAATCTTATTTGTCATTCTGCAATCCTACTATTTCTTTCATTACTGCATTCAATTTTGTGTTGTTGCTATTGTATTCTGAATAGATTTGAAATAGTTGTCAACTAATATAAAAAATCTTAGTATCTTTGCAGAATTTCCACCAAGGTTGCTCACGAAAATTGCATTGCTCATGAAAATTGCAGGATAAGCCATTTTTTTTTTTTATATTTTTATTTCTTCGCATCTTGATTGTAACCCATGCAGGGCTATTCTTGTGATTAATAAAAATAGACAATGATTTATGTTGAAAATAAATAAAAATTTAGAACATAAATTGACAAAATAGTAATTTAATAATTTATTTTATTATAAGATTTTTTGATCGCCTCACTGCTTGCCGATTTGGTAAGTTTCTTTTTCTTTGTCTTTGCTCTCTCTCTCTCTCTCTATATATATATTTTTTGCTATGCTATCTTTGCTTTTGGCTTTCTTCCTTTGGTTTTGGCTCTCTATCTCATCCTGTTTCTTTTTAATTTTTTTTATTGACTTGATTCTATTTATTGTGTGTTAGGTCCTATCTTGTCAAAACCCGCGAACAAACTTATTGATTGAATTGTAATTTTCTATGCATTTTTGTCTTCCTCGCTCGAGCGAAGAAGTCCTCGCTCGAACGAAGGATTGCGTCTAGCTTCAAACCTGAAAGAGGTGAATGTACGCTCGAGCGAAGATTTGGTGGCTCGAGCGAAGGACTGCGTCCAGACAAAAACCTGAAAGAGTTTATTCCTCGCTCGAACGAAGAAGTTCGTGGCTCGAGCGAAGGCACTAGTAGAAATCACGCAAAATAAGCTCCTCGCTCGAGCGAGATAAGCGTCGCTCGAGCGAGCTTCAGAATCCGGATTTCTATAAGTGATTGGTTTCTTCCAAATCTAGGTTTCTTTTTGGTTGTCTATAAGTAGTTGGTTTTCTCCTAAAACTAAACTGACTTTTCCTAGATCCTATTCAAGAGTCCTAGGGTTTTGTTTGAAGTTTTCTTCTGTGTTTTTTGTGAGTTTTCCTTGATGTTCTTGAGAGAGTTCTAAACTTATGCATTGAGATTCATCCATCAAGGAGGTTGATACTTTATATTCAAGAGAGTGCTCTTCGGTGAATTCCGAAGATTAAGACGTAGAGTTTCAAAAGGCGTTTGATTCTATACGTAGTCGTTAATTCGACAAAGTGAAGTTGTGGGTTCAACTTCAGGATCAGTTCCGTGACGAAGGCGTGGCGAAAGAGTTACAGAAGATTCGAAGACAAATTGACTGGGTTGGGTAATTTGTGTATTATCTTTGTAATCTTTCTTCCTTCAGTAGTGGATTGATTAGTGGCGGTTCGCCCGTGATTTTTGATTACAATTGAAGGTTCTTCAATTGTGGTTTTTCCATGTAAAAAATCGTTTGTGTCGATTTATTATTTATTCCGAAAAACAAACAATCTAAAATCACTCTCGTAAGTGCTTGTTGATTTTGGATTGAGTGTTTTGGATAATTGGGATTTGGAATATTTTAATCTTGATCTAATCACAAATCACTTAGGATTTTCATTGTGAAATCGTGAGAGGTTGAAAATTTCTTACATTTGATGAGCATTTGTGAAAAAATATATAAATGTACTAATTTAACTTAAAATATTTGTAAGCTTTTTGGTTAAAATACAAATGTATGTTGTTTGGTTAAAATTTTAATGTAGGGTGTTTGGTTAAAAGATAAAAAAAAAATATTTGTAAAAAATATGAAATACAAAAAAGAAAAAAAGAAACGAAAAAAGTACTGATTTAGCTTAAAATATGAATGTAAGGTGTTTGGTTATATTTGATGAGCATTTGTGAAAAAAATATAAATGTACTGATTACATTTATGGTGGACAAATAGGCAGATATTTTTAAACTCCAACGTTTATGAAGCTTGAAGGCTTCTAAATTGTTGTCTTGAAGCAATGTTCCTGCTATTACCTAACAGCATCTCTAATGATTCAATTGCAAAAAGACGATTATTGCTATATTTTTTGGTAATGAATAATGACAAAATATTAGAGTTTAGCAATGTTGCTTCAGTAGTTACTTTGCTATTTTTTAGATTTTTCTCTCAAAATATCAAATAAAAAAATATTATACATGGTGTTTCTTTAATAGTAACTTTGCTTTTGTTAGATTGTGGCTTCACAACGTTGGTTTTTAAATGATGGTCTGCAAATCCTTAGCTGCTATATTTCATTGTTTTTGAAGCAGATTTAATGCCTTTTGTCTTTGGTTCTTCATGATAGTATTGAGTTCACTGATTTTTGCTGTTTTTCTAAATAAACAAATTCTTTTGGTAGCCTTTCTTACAACTAGGAAGTCACCTCTTTAGGCAAGTAACTTCTTCTCTACTTAGTGAATTAAAGCTTGAATTATGGTTACTATATTTATAACAATTCTTGTGTTTTAAGATTCTTTGTTATCTTAATTAATTGATGTGTAGCGAAATTTGCAAGTACCAAAAGAGTACTGAACTCCTGATCTTGAAGCTTCCATTCAAGAGGCCTATCCATGAAATTGCTCAGGACTTCAAGGTAATTGAATGGTCTTAATAGATAAACATTAGGGTTTTTATTTTTTTAATGTTTTTGATTAGTAGTGCATGTTAATGTTAATGTTAATGTTTTTGAATTTATTTATTTATTTTATTTTATTTTATTTTTTGTGTTGGGTTGTGGATTTGAATAGGTTACATTCTTTGATAGCTGATTGAAATTTTGAATGGTTTGCTGTTGTTTTTGTTTTTTTGTTTTCAAATTATTACCTCTTCTACAATTTGTTGCTGATTTACTTGTGTATGTGTGTGTGTGTGTGTGTGTGTGTGTCAGGAAAACTTTTATTTATGATGGACAACACTCTTTAGCAAGTTTGGCCTCTCTCTCTCTCTCTCTCTCTCTCTCTCTCTCTCTCTCTCTATGTATGTGTGTATTCTTTCTCAGTTTGATCATTGTTGTTGCCTCTATCAGGTTAAGCTTGAATGACTGCAGTGACTGTAGGTTAGACAAATGCTTATTTTTTTGAATTAAATTGTTGGTCATAGATTTCAAAGCATTGTTGAGTATGAATTTTATGTTTTGACTTTTTATTTGCCAAATTTATTTTGGTCAAAGTAGTTTGTGGCCCTTTCAAGAGTTTTATATGACAAATTTGAGTGTGGACTTATTGACAGTGTCCAATAAAGCATCTATCTAATTGTTCCTCTTTGGCACCTATCACTCTCAGTAGAAAATACCAAATGTGATTTAAATAATTTATGGTTTTTAGATAACAAGTTTTGTCTTTGAATTTTGCCATTTTAATCTGCTTTGAAATTCTGTGTTCTTAAAAGGAGTAGTGTGCATTAGAGCTATCCTCCATATAATATTCTCTCTAATTTATACGAATTATGGGCAACTTTCTCATGTCCATCATGGATTAAAATTTTTCTTATTGCTAGCTACTTGATTTCTTTATGAAATTTCTGACAATGTTGGTTTATTTGAAATATGCAGGAAAAACCATGGACAAAGTCGTTCAATAGAAAAGAGGCCAACCGCATACAATAAATCATAACTTCTTGGGCAAGGATGTGAATGACATACGGATGCGGATATGTCTCCTCTCCAGTTTAGTTGAGTCATGCTGTTTAGTCTCGAGGATAAATTATTTATCATCAAAGAAATTTGTGAAATATAATGGCTGGTTTTAAGGCTAAGTTGGTGTTGAAACTTGGTGCTAATGAGTTTCTGCTAAAGCAATATAGTGGTTATAAATTGGAGCTTCAGAACATGGTGTTGCATTTGTTTCTTTTTAACTGTAGAAATAGAAATTTTGTTTGAATTTTAAGGTTTGTTAGATGGTGTTTAAAATGACAGATGGCAGAAATTTATAGATTAGAGCTTCTAAGGTATATTTGTTTTTCTAAAAACTTTTTTTTGGGGGTTAATCTATTAATGCCTTCTATTTGGAAAGGAAAAAAAAAAGTACTCGTATTAGTTGGTTGTTTCCTAATGTTGCAGGTCATATTGCCCATTTGAATATCACACATATGAACTGCTTCCTTACAGTTATTAATACTTTGTGGAATAATGAGGAGTGGGTGAGAGAATTTCTTCTTCTTTTCCCTATCTATTCAATTTTATTAAATTGTTCATATAGTTAACTAGGTGAGATTATTGCGGAATTTTTTTTGTTCAGTAAGGTAGAAATACGAAATTAGAAACGGAATGAGTTCAGCAAAAAGGAAGTCTTGTTCGATATGGATTTTTGACATCAGCTAGTTCAGGTAATGAATTTTTTTAAGACTTCAACAAGTTTTACACTTGGCTTACCATTTCTATACTTGACTAATTTCACCGAAAAAATTAGACTGCAAGCATGAGAACACACAATCAAGTCGGAGAGAAACTATTTGTTCCTCCTTGTTTCTCTGATCTCTACTAGTATGAATGAACCACTTTGATTATTTTCTTTCCTTTGTTTTGATTGGTAGATTTCTATAAATCAGTTTCTAATATTTCATTTCCTCTTGCTGCAGTTCATGGGTTTTTGTTACAAGTGGTGTCTTGATATGATCTGCATCATGTGGACAACAAACATTAGTGGCATAGTAGATTGTCCACAAATGTTGAGCTCAAAACTTGTATTCTTAGTAGTGAACAAACAATATTGAATTTTAGATGTTAAATTGAGTGGGTTTGTGGCTTGGGATACGTTTGAGGGAGTATTTGAATTCAATAGAGTAAATAATAAATTGTGATTAGTTTGGTTTGGGTTAGATTTTTGCATCTTTTTGTAAGTTGAATAAATGATAATAAATAAAAGCTAAAAATACTTTTGTCCACTTTGAAAATAATTTATTTATTTTCAACTTAATGGATTTATTATTCTGTAATAAGTTGTAAGTAAAACTACACTACACAGTTGAAACATAAATTAGAAAATAAAGAATAATAAATTACACCAAACAGTCGTTATATTGAGACGTGCCATTATTAGTTAGTTTTCTATAAATTAGGCTTATATCTTTTTTCCTTTTCAAATTTTTTTTTTTTTGGTTCAGAACTTAATGCATTTTTGCTTTTGATACCCAATAGTGGTATTACTTTTGGATTGGCCACCTGGCCAAACTTGCATAACCTGAATTAGAGTAAGTCCAATAGTTCTGTCAAATGCCTTGCCAAAGCCAAAAAATTGGCTCCAGTTCACAAAATGCCTTGCCAAAGCCAAAAATCTAGTCGCTGAAAGGTAACAATTGCGACTACCGATTTCAGTCACTAAAATGTGGTCGTTAATGGTATTTTGCAACCAAAAAATCTGGTTGCCCTTTAGTTTTGGTTTTTGGCGACCAAACTTACTTTAGTCGCGGAAAGCTATCATTTAGCAACGACATATTTTGGTTGCAAAAAGTCTATTGCGGAAAGTTATCATTTAGCAACGACATATTTTGGTTGCAACAAGTCTATCACAGTAGCTATTCCTGGAAGCTTCTCAAAGACCTATTGCGACTAAAATTTTATTAGTCGCAAAAAAACTTTAAATTTTAAAAATCATTTTTGTCAATGTAATGCTAATTATTATTATTTTTTTTTGTAATACCCAAAATACATTTGCAATTAATGCATAATTCATGTCCATCCAATTAATTTCAACATACCAATCCATCAACAATCTAATCTACAAACAAAAAACCATCAAAAGGAAGTCAAAATAATAATTAATCTATCTAATTACTACCACCTGTCAACATGAACATATTAATATTTGATGAAATAACCATCTATCCATCCATTTTGTTTACAAAATAACCATCCATCCATCCATTCATTTAGTTTACAATGCATTCACTACATCAAAAACATATTTAACAAAACCATCAAAGATTTCAAAAACCATTCATATCCAAGTGCGTGCCATATTTGTCTGATGCAAAATATATCAAAAACTCCACGTATAAGCACAACTGAGAATTAATGCACCGGCAAACTCATGTCCACAAACATGCATGACTATACCTCTAACTATCTGCAATAAAAAAATAAAATAAAGAAAGCGTTGTTAATAATAATATTTTTTTCTTACATTTTTATTGAATTTTGTAAAATTCTGTGGATCTAATTCCACTCCTGAACTAGCAATCACACAGAGCCTCACTAGAAAGTTCAAGGAAAAAAAAAAAAACGCAAAAGAAAATAGGGAATTAATAGATATGCATAAATAGTACTCAAATACCTTAACTAGAAAATAGGACATTTTTCTGGCACCAACCTTTGGAAATCCAACGATTGAACCAGCTGTCAAAATTGTTCTCTGCAATATGCTAGTCCATGTCTAGGCCATAGGCAAAAACACACAAAATGCTTGTAAGAATTTTTGGAAGCAAGCTTGTACAGAAATTTAAGACATTTATATTCATCATTAACATAGCATTTGTGTACTCTAGTATTGTAACTGAGATATATGTTCCTCTCCTAAGAACAAAACTAAGCATTTGCTTCCAGAAAGCATGTCTAAATGCTATTCCAATGCAAAAAAAATTCTAAATGGATCCAACTGCTAACTGTGACATTTTCATGTTTGATTTTTATTTTTTATTTGGTAAAGAGGAAAAGAACAGCGAAAAACAAAACTAAGCAGTCCTACTGTACAGTCTGCTAAAAGCAGAGCACTAATTCCTGGGGGGATCTACTAGGTCTACAATGCATAAACGTTTTGGTTTAATGGCCGCAATATGGTAATGCTGTTCTCCTCCTTTATTGGTGAAGTTGTAGAATATAATTTTTCTATGTAGTTCAGAGTCATAGATTCATCCTTAGTGTATAAAAGGCAAGACAAAATCATCTGAAGGAAAGGTTTCCTAGCCACCAAAATGTGGTGAAACTAAACTAAATTGCCATCATAGCATGTCATCTTTGTGATGCAGTCCACAAGCAGGCCCCAAGATGCTGAAATGAATGGCTAACAACCACAGCCTTAGGCAATTGTGGGGGTGGTGAAATGAATGGCTTGTTGGAAAATAATGGTTTTCGACAACTTTAATTTGAAATTGAAGTGGGACCCAACCGCCGGTTGAGGTAGGTCTGATTAGTTTTGTATTCTCTAAAGTGAGAAGATTACAATATAAAAATGATGGGCTAAAACCATTGAGTTATGAATGAGAATTGTCTCATAAAGTAGGCATCAATAGAAGTTGGGCTTGGGCCTAGGCTTGGATTTGGACTTAGTTTTAGTCTTGGTCTGGAGTGGCCTAAGCTTGTGTATGTGCATGTGTTGGACTTAGTCTTGGGCATGGGCTATGTGCTATACTGGACTGGGCTTGTCTTGTGCATATGTTTTAGACTGGGCGTGGATCGGGTTGTGACCCAATACCCATATCCATTTTGCGACCCATCTAGTTGGATTATTTAAATAGCATTATATATATATATTTATTTATTTATTCAACCTTTGTAACTCTCATCTTTTGATGATGATCATTATACACATGGGAGTTTTGTACCTTTGTAACTTTAGCCCTAAAGGCTAGAGTTGATAGCCATTAATGCTAGGTTTTAGGGTAGCCTTCATGGCTAAGACCTCTTCCTTACAAGTATAAAAAAAGCCTTTCCCCTCCAACTTAGAAGAAGGGTTTTTTGAGAGATTTTTTATGGAAAAATGGAGATGTTGTTTTGAGCTAAAAAAAAGTTGGAGATGATTTTTTACATCAAAGAAAAATTTTCGTATCTTTTGCCAGTCCCTTCTTTGGTTCTTATTAGAGAGAGTGCAACCATTATCAAGTTCGCCAAAGCTAACAGAAGGTGCTTCTGCGTTAGCCCTGTCTAAATTGTCGTATCCTGGGAGATAGAAGTCGACGTTCCTCCAGGACCCATGGTAAGGCGGCTAATCTGTTTTAAGGACATTGAGGTATCACACAGGCTTCGGTTTGCTTCCTTCTACTAGTTTTATTTTATTATGAATTTCTGTAAATTCTAGCATGTTCTTGTTCTGAAATTCAAAGTGATTGTTTAACATGAATCTATTTATTTTATTTAAGTACACAATTTATGCAACATGGCTAACCACAGCCTTAGGCATTAGCATGATTTGATTATACAACAAAGTCCCCAAGACGACCCAAACAACCTGCAAAAACTGATGCTAGAAGGATGGCCAAAGAAAGACTGGTGTGTTTTATCTGGTTCTTATTTCCTGGTAGTATCTAAGCATTTCTTTTTTCCTCCTCCCTTCTTTGAGAATTTTATTACTGGAGGGACTGAAGCCTAAGTTGCATCATGCCTCAGCCCCCATGATAATAAAAGAGAGATTTCACTGTCATAATTTTTCAAGAACTACACCAATCAGGATCAGGGTGATTGAATCAAGCTAATGATCAGTAATCCACCTTTTTTTTTGGTATATATCATCCTCCTGGTTGGGGAGAAAAGTCATAGAAATTAACTGACAAAATATCCCATAAGTTATTATCATCACAACAAATAAAGAGCATGAAGATAGGTTTCCTTGGAAAGGAAAAGAAAAGTTTTGTGGATGTTTTGAGTTTGAGCAAAGATTGACAGAACACACAAAGAATCAATCTTACACAAGTACCATTCATAGAATGCCTTAAAATTAGTTAATATGTATCTCCCGAACTTTGTAAGCATAACATCGATTATCAAATTTTCTAGTTGTATCATTCATAGAATGCCTTTGCATGTACAATTATCACAAATAGTATTTTAACCATGACCATAATAAACATGATTTTCTATACTAGTTTCCTATAGAGACCAAGTTATCTTAGCCTATATCAATATATGATAGTCTAGGTAGACACTTACAAGTTCCATTATATAGTAAGTGCTAGAAGTGCGAGAAAATTATATACCTTTTTGCACTACATAGACAAAAGACTTTACAAAAAGAATGTGTTCTTTATGACAAAAAAGAAAAAAAAGAGAGTTGAAGCTCATATCAAATGTGTTTAAAAAGGTTGTCACAACACAACTAGTGTGTTTTATAAAAGAAAAAATGTGGTTGTGTATGTGTGTGTGCAGAATAGTTTCATCGATCTATAATGGTCTTCTAAATCAAATAAGCATACAAATTGCACCTTGAAAGAAAATCAAAAAACATAATCAAATCTTTGTTCAAATGGAAAGTGATTTGCTTTTTTCAAAGGGAATGAGATAGTTCAAAAATTGTCCAAAATTTTTTAGCCATTGTTACAAAATAGATTTTAATATTTTAACCAACAGTTTTGAACCTCGATCTTTTACCTCAAAAATCCTGTAAGACCATGATCGTGATCTATCGAATTGAATGAAATGATTTAAGATAGAACTTTTTCTACTATAAGACTAAAATAGAACATAAAATTTAAAATTTTGTTTTTATCTTCAGCCAAACAGGGTTAAGAAGTCAAACTTGTGAAACTGTATAACATTTATTATTATCATGAGACCTAAAAATCACTGAAGTTCTAAATTGACACATTGACCTAGTGACCCAAGAACTTCTTAGTGAAACATTGACCCTTTGAATTTCCTAAATTTCAGTCCACTACGTGTCACCACGAAACATTATTTATCAAAAAGAAAATGTATCAAATGTATCATACTCACTCAAGATTCTTCCAAAATAGAACAATCAAATCAAACAAAAGTAAAAGAACCAACAAAAGATCCAACAATCACCAAACACCCAATAACTAACAGACCTAAAATATTATAAATTTGTTCAAATATTTATGAGTAATCAAACAAATGAAATAAAGAAAAATGTTATGTGAGAAAAACAATTTATACTTTCGATTATATGAAAAACCCAACAACTGATGACATGTAGTAACAAAGATGTCAAAAATTGTGTATCTACAATGCGCAAACAATTTTTGTAAGTAATATGAAATTACGTCATGTGTTGTTAAATTAACACAGTAAATAACCCAAAATAAACATATTGTGTTAAACAAAAGTACCAATCAAAGTTACAAGGTCAAGCAATTTTAAACCCATGTTTCAAATTCCTCCACCGAATGTAATCAAAAACTTCTTGTAGCTTATATAAATCCATTACACTTCTGGAGAAATTAAACAGATGATTGTGTAATTTTTTACTAGGAAAGCATCAAACACTAAGAATAGTCTATACAAGAACTTGGTCTCTTCTTTTCATCCACATTATACCATATGTAATATTTGATTGTGACTCATATTTTTTCTTTAGTTATGACTCATAATTAGTTATGAAATTTGTGGTAATCCACAACACAAATATTATAACATACATATGGTACACACCCCAAAAGGGTGTAGTAGCATGACCCATACATACCACACATAAACTCTAGTTTGGAATGAATCAAGAAATCGAAGACCCCAAAAACAGAAGAGCAAGGATTTTTTAAAGGCAATACTTTGTTTCAAGTATCTTCATCCTCTTGTAGAAAAACCAATAAACAACAACAATTATTTAATATAATTTTCAAGAAGAACATAGACTAATTTTAGTCCAAAAAAGCCTTCAAGTGTATGTACAAATTGAATAACAAAAAGAATCAATCAAGAATAGATAAAAAAAACAAAGTCAACTCTGCAAATGCAATGTGTTTAATCAGTAACGGCTTGACTGATAGGCCATTAAGACATTTGTCGAAGGCCTTAAGCATTGAAGAGGTCCCAAATATTTATCTATTTTAATACGCTATATAATTACTTTTCTCATTTACTATTAGCTTTTACCTTTTTCTAGTAAAGGATAGAAATGCAAAGAGTCCTCATGTTTACGTATTTTTTTTAAACTGCAAAATGATTAGAAAATTGAGTTTCTCTTTTCTCTCTCTAACTTTCTCTATTATCCTATTCAAGTGTAGAAAGTTCAACTTGTAAAAGCCTACTTGTCTAATTTCTCTCTATCTTCTTGCCGCAACAGTAATACACTATTAGAAAATCCAAAATTCACTTTTTTCTCTCTTTTGTAGATGCAAAAATAATTCAGGTAAAGAAACAAGCAACAAGGAACAATCCGAAGATCTCAATATACAGTGATAGATACAGGGTAGACCCAACTCTCTCCATTTTCAATGCAGTAACTATTCAATCTCTAACTTTGGTGATTTGGCCATTTGAAGGTAAGTAAATACACCAATTAGCTTATATTATTTTACTATAAATTTTCTTTTACACATTACTCAATTAAAATAAGTGTTTGTTTTATTTGTCTAGATTTTTTATTTTACATGTATCTAATAAAAAATTGGATATGCCAAACTTTAAAAAATATATATTAATAAAACTTAACAAAGTAATTTTGTAACTTACAAGCAAATAATTTTTTTTTTTATATAAAAATTTACAATGTAAAAATAAAAATAAAAACCTTGTTTAGATTTTTCGCTTTGGGTACAAAAATAAGCAAAAAAAGTAAAAAGAAAAAAAAAATGGGGAATATACAATGACTAAGCAAAGTGAAAGCAATTAAAGAAATGTGAATATGACTGAGAACAGATGTTAATTTTGAATGAGAACAAATATCAGATTATAGTGATCCCGGTTTCTAACTCGACCTTTATGGTGTCTCGGACTCGGGTCTTATGGTTTAATGTTGTTGTTTATGTCTTTCCCTCTTATTGCCCTTGAATTTAAGTTTGGGAATGTCTTAGGCGAGTTTAGAACAGGTTGGTTGGTAGATGGTTTAGAATGTTGTTGCCCAGAATTTTGGTCTTTCGCTCGAGCGGGTCTTTTTGCGCTCGAGCGGGGTTTGCAATCCTTCAATACTTTGTGCGTCTGGAAAAGATACTGCAGAAGTATTTTTCACGCTCGAGCGGGTCTGAGCTCGAGCAGTCTTTCTTGCGCTCGAGCGACTGTCTGAAATTTGTAAAATACTGGACGAGTGTATTCTACGCTCGAGCGGGTCCCTTTGCGCTAGAGCGGGTAGTGCCTTGCTGTTGTGTCTTGGCGCTCGAGCGGCCTTTGTTGCGCTTGAGCGGATCTAAATTTTGTGTCTGACGCTCGAGCGTCAAACTCTCCGCTTGAGCGGACTGTACGTATATCAGATCATGAAAGTGACATTTTAAATCACTTTTTCTGTCCTTTCTCTCTCTAAAACTTCCCAAAACCCTAAGTTGAGAGCTTCTCTCTCTAAAATACCCTCTCTCTCTACATTTTGACCGAGATCAAGTGGTCTTCTCACCCTCTTTCCTTTGATAAAAAGTTGGAGCTTCTCAAGATCTCCATTTTCATCCGAGTGGAAGTGGATTTCGGCGTCTTTGGAGTTCATCTCTTGCTTGGCTCGTCTTTTCTTCTTGAGGTAGGGATATTCTACTCTCCTTTATGAGTTTTAACATAAGTATTTGTCATTTTGTATAAATGGTGGGATTTGGGGGTTTTGGGTGAAGTTAGGGATTGAGATTGAAATTATAAAAGAGGGGTTTTCTATATTTGGGGTTCCATGTGTATGTGAGGTCTAAAAAATGAGGTTATTATGTATAATGGGTGGAATTTGACCTTGGGTGAAATGTTTGAGAAAAGGGGGAGAATGCCCTAATTGTGCTTTATACAAACTATTTGTTTAAATGATGAAAACAATGTGGAAATATGAAATTGCTTTGAGAACCATGGGATAGGAGGAAATGGTGAGTAAATGGTGTAGTTGGTTTGATGAATCACTTACCTAAGAAAAATGTGATATATTATCTATTGAGAAATTTATTTATCTGTCTAGATATATCTGTTTTGGGCTATCGGTGGAGGATAGCCATGATTGTTGTAGAAAATGCATGATGAATAGGTAAATTGAAACTAATCAATTGGAATATGTCATTGAATATGACGGTTAGAAGTAAACATTATATATGTGATTGAATTGGTTATTGTATATGACAACGTGTTTAAATACATTGTATATGTATATTGTTTGGGAGGAGATAGGGGATGGACTCCATGGATAATTAAGTTGGCTGGAGTGTCCAAGGTGAAAGTCCCGAAATCTTATTTATATTTGGGTATCGGTTCCACCGGACGTAGTTCCGTAAAATGGCAAAGTCATGGAAGTGTATGAATGATGTTTATGATTGAAGTGTTCATGAATGAGTTGTAGTCTCATTTTGAATTATTTATATGATAATGAATTATGTCAAAGAATAGACTTGAGTAATAACTGGAAGTGAATGGAAATGTGGGTATCAATATTGATTGATTAACGAGAAGGTTTATAATGGTTTATAAGTGTTAAACATTTATCGAATGTTAATGTTTTAGTTAATTCTCATATGTTGTTTAGCATATCTTTACTGGGCATTGGCTCACTCTATTTGGGACACCATTTTCAAGTACAAGAGATATGCTGCCTCCAAGGTCTTAGCTTCGGAGGTTTAGGAGTTGAAGACTCTTTTTTTGATATTTTGTTTTGTTGGTTAAATGTATATTCGAGCCGAGGGCTTTTTATATATAGAGTTAGAACTCTTCTTTTATTGTAACTAAGTGATAAGTTGGAAAACTGTAAGCCTGTAGGGCATGTATTTTGTTGGCAGCATATAATATTTTTTTTGTAAGGAGTACTTTGATGAATGTAATATGTAACATTTCTTCTGTGTCTTGTGGATTTTATGAATGGATGATTATGTCGTATTTTGAGGGCATTACAACTTGGTATCAAAGCGTACCAGGTTTGAATACTTTGGGTACGTGGGAAGTGGTTAGTACCACAATGGGTTTATCTCGCTTGTTAGAGACTTAGGTGTAATGTTATGTGCTTATATGATAACATGTTTATGTGACTATATGGGTATGGAATTTAGTTTATAGGATGTTGATCGGGTCTATGGGTTTCTGGGAGTCCTATTGGAAATGCACTTGATCACTACCGTTTCTAATTGGAACTCTAGCAACGCCACGGGGCGATCATTATCTGGAAATGAAATTTGTAAGTGCTTATATGATTATGTATTTATGTGGAGTGAATCACAGTTGTCCACCGTATTAGGACGCGAGTGGAATAGCTTCGACACATTTGTAAATGTGCTAATCCTTTTGTTACCTTTATTAGGATGTCAGGACGAGGTCATGGTGGTAGGCGTGGTAGGCCTAGGAGCCAGGAGATGCCTATACCGGATGGGATTCCAGCGTAGGAGGAGGGAGTTGGTCAGGCCAACGTGGCCGAGCTAGTAGGTCAGCAGGCCATGGGCGCCTTAGCCTAGAAAATGACAGGAGCATTGAGGGAATCTATGGACATTCTCAGGGCTGAGAATCAAGTCCAGGCCCATGTAGCGGAGGCAGGGCCATCTTTTCTGACGAAGGAGTTCTTTCGGTCGAATCCGGATGAGTTTTTGGGTGACCCTAAGGAGCCATTGAAGGCTGATGAGTGGTTGGAGCAGATGATAAAGACGTTTGAGATGCTTGGCATCGAAGACGGAGTTTTGCGAGTGACCTTGGCATCCTTCCAGCTGAAGGGAGACGTGGGTCAGTGGTGGAAGTATGTGCGAGGGCGCATTGGTGGAACTTGGGAAGCCTTTGTTGAAGCCTTCCAGGACAAATATTTGCCGGCTACGGTGAGGGAGAAGTTGAGGGATCAGTTTTCTCAGCTCAAGCAGCTGAATACGCTTGTGCCAGAGTTTGAGGCCATCTTTACTAGCTTGTCTAGGTTTACACCTGAGTTAGTGGCGATTGAGGAACGCCGCTGTCTGGAGTTCGAAAAGAAGTTGAGGACCGGACTCATGTTTCGAGTTGCCGGGTCCATGATTAAAGATTATGGGGGCCTTGTGGAGGCTGCTGCCCATCTTGAGACTATTATGCATGCGAAGGAAGAGGAGAGGATGAGGGGCTCTAGGAGGAGTCAGGAAGGCCATGGGGATGGTAAGAGGCAGAGGGGTTCTAACCCTCAGCAGTCCCAGGGAGTGCATTCGAGATCTACCTTTCCAGTGCCAAGTTCAGGTTCTAGGAGAGGTGGTCAGGGAGACATCACCTGTTTTAAATGTGGTTAGTTGGGCCACAAGTCTCCAGCTTGCCCACTGAGGAGAGGAGGGCAGTGTGCAGCATCATCTTCGGCTCGTTCTCAAGGCCAGAGTCAGGGCAGAGGCTAGCCGCTCACTTGTTATCAGTGTGGGCAGGCGGGACACCTGAAGAGGTTTTGCCGGCAGTTGGGTGGCATATCTGGTACGTCTGGTTCGAGGCAGACACAGAGTCACCAGCCAGCGCAGTCAGTTCAGGCCTCGAGGGCCAATCAGGGAGCCTCTTCAGCTCAGTCTGTGCAGCAGTCTTATGCCCCGGGAGGTGAGCAGGTAGATCAGAGACCTTCAGGGTGTGTGTATGCTGTTAGAGCGCCGGATCTTGTACTGGCTCCATCTGTTGTGAGAGGTACCTTTTTGTTTTGTAACTCGGTTGCTAATGTATTAATTGATACGGGTGCATTCCACTCTTTTATATCTTTTGCATTTGCATCTGTTTTGGGATTGGAGTTGGCGCAGTTAGCATCTCCTATTTGTGTGGTATCACCCATTGGGGGTGAGATGGTTTTGAAACAAGGGTGTCAGGGCTGTGATATAGAGGTCGCCAATCGCCGGCTTCTATTTTCTTTTGTAGTGATGGATATGTTTAGGTTCAATGTGATTTTGGGTATGGACTGGTTATCGTCATACCGGGCTGTTATAGATTGCTACCGTCAGAGAGTTACTGTATGTATCTTGAGCGGTGACTGTTTCCATTTCATGAGGGATCGGGTTGGTAGAGTCTTGCCACCAGTGTATGATCCGCGAGGGCAGAGTGAGCTTAATTGTCTTCTCGCTAGCTTTATGAGTAGTGAGTGTGATGAGACTCGGGCTGAGTTGCCAAGAGTGGTTTGTGAGTACTCGGACGTCTTTCCCGAGGATCTTTCCCGAGGACCTTATTAGTTTACCACCCCATCGAGAGATCGAGTTCTCTATTGACTTAGTGCCTGGCACGGCACCGATTTCCATAACACCATATCATTTTGCCCCAGTCGAGTTGAGTGAGTTGAAGGTTCAATTCTAATAGTTGCTAGATAAGGGTTTTATTCGCCTTAGTACGTCGCCTTAGGGAGCACCGGCCCTCTTTGCTAAGAAGAAAGATGGGGCTTTGAGACGTTGTATTGACTATCGAAAGTTGAATTGGGCTATGGTTAAGAACAAGTACCCTATGCCTCGTATAGATGATCTATTCTACCAGTTGAAAGGGTCCCATTGTTTCTCTAAGATAGACTTGAGATTGGGTTACTATCAGTTGAGGGTCAGGGAGGAGGATATCCTGAAGACGGCATTCCGTACGTAGTATGGCCATTATGAGTTTCTGGTGATGCCTTTTGGGCTAACCAATGCACCAGTTGTGTTTATGGACTTGATGAATCGGATTTTTCGGGAGTTCTTAGATCGCTTTGTGGTTGTTTTCGTGGACGACATCTTAATTTATTCATCTTCTGAGGAAATGTGAGTTCCGGCTAAGAGAGGTTAAGTTCTTAGGCTATGTGGTATCCGGGGAAGGGGTGACTGTAGATTCATCCAAGATAGAGGCAGTGCAAGATTGGGCACAACCTAAGAATGTCTTCGAGATTCGTAGTTTCTTGGGGTTGGTCGGGTATTGTTGTCGGTTTGTGAAGGGTTTCTCCAGGCTAGCTTCGCCTTTGACTAGATTGACGCGGAAATAGGTCAAATTTGTGTGGAGTGAGACTTGTGAAGAGTCATTCCAAGAGCTTAAAGTTAAACTTAGCACCGCTCCAGTCTTGATTATTCCAGAGAGGGATTTGGGTTATGCAGTGTATTATGATGCCTCACGAGAGGGTTTAGGTTGTGTGTTGATGCAAGAGGGAAAAGTAGTAGCCTATGGCTCACGTCAGTTAAAAACACACGAGGGGAACTACCCTACTCATGACCTAGAGTTAGTAGTTGTGATATTTGCCTTGAAGATCTGGAGGCACTATCTTTATGGTGAGAGATTCGAGGTGTTCTCAGATCATAAGAGTCTGAAGTATCTATTTACACAGAAAGACTTGAATTTGAGGTAGAGAAGGTGGATGGAGTTCATAGAAGATTATGACTTCGAGTTGCATTATCATCTGGGGAAGGCCAATGTTGTGGCCGATACCCTTAGTAGGAAGTCCATTAGTGATGTAGCTTGCATAGCTATCCGGGAATAGGAGATGTTGGGTGCTTTTGGTGAGTTCGACTTGCATCTGGACGAGTTTGTTGAATCTGCAGTCTTGTTTTCTGTGGTTGCACAACCTACGCTTGTGAATCGAATGTTAGAAGCACAGAAGGGTGACTTCGAGGTAGAATCCCTTCGGTAGAAGATCTTTAGTGGAAAGGTAGAGAAGGGTTTGACAGTGTATCCTGACTTGAGTGTGAGGTACTGAGATCGCTTGTTTGTACCGGAGTCTTGCCGAGAGGAAGTACTCCGAGAGTTTCACCATTCACGCCTTGCGATGCATCCGAGAGGTACAAAGATGTATCATGATCTGAGTCGCCAGTTTTGGTGGAGAGGTATGAAGAAGGATGTGGCGGTGTTTGTGTCGAAGTACTTTACTTGTCAGCAAGTGAAAGCCGAGCATCAGAGGCCAGTGGGTTTGTTGCAACCATTGCCTATAGCCGAGTGGAAATGGGAGCACGTCACGATGGATTTTGTCGTGCGTCTTCCGAGGACTCAACGGGGTAGTGATGCCATATGGGTGGTAGTTGACCGATTGATTAAGTCAGCGCATTTTATCCCTATGCGCGTGAGAGATTCGGTAGATTACCTTGTTGACTTGTATATTCGGGACATAGTGAGGTTACACGGGGTCTCAATGTCGATTGTCTCAGATAGAGATCCGCGTTTTACTACTAGGTTGTGGCAGAGTTTGCAGAGTGCCTTGGGTACTAGATTGACTTTTAGCACGGCTTATTATCCTCAGACTGACGGGCAATCCGAGTGCACTATTCAAATCCTTGAGGATATGCTTCGAGGCTATATCCTTGACTTTAAGGGGTCATGGGAGAGACACTTACCCTTAGTGGAGTTTGCCTACAATAATAGTTTTCAATTGAGTATTGGTATGGCACTGTTTGAGGCCTTGTATGGCCGACCGTATAGATCTCCAGTGTGTTAGGCTGAGGTGGGTGATGCACCTTTGTTGGGTCTGGAGTTGGTGCGAGAAACGACGAAAAAAATGGCACTTATTCGTAAGAGGCTAGTTACAGCCTAGAGTCGCCAAAAGAGTTATGCTGACGGTAAGAAGAGGCCGTTGTCATTTAAGGTGGGTGATCATGTCTTTCTGAAAATATCACCTAGACGGAGTTTGATGAGATTTGGGAAGAGTGGAAAGTTGTCCCCTCGGTTTATTGGCCTTTTCGAGATCCTTGAGAGGATTGGGGAAGTTGCTTACCGTTTAGCTTTGCCGCCACAACTGTTCGGAGTGCATGACGTGTTTCATGTTAGTATGCTTCGGAAGTATGAGCCGGATCCATCACATGTATTGGATTGGACCGACTTAGAGGTAGATGAGGATGCCTCGTATGAGGAGAGACCAGTGCGAGTCTTGGATAGGCGGGACCAAGTTTTGCGAGGCAAGACAATTCCCTTGGTCAAAGTTTTATGGAAACATCACGGAGTTGAGGAAGCGACTTGGGAACATGAAATGGAGGTTTGAGAGAAATATCCGGATCTGTTTATTAATGTTTAAGAAAATGTTGGAAATCTTGTTTTATTGATGAACACTAAGAACATTGAATATGTTTGGGTTGTAAAACATTGTATATGTTTAAATTATGAGAACATTGTATATGTTATGGACATCTTGGAAACACGAAATTATTTGTAAACTGTGATAACCCAACCTGTAATATACTTAATTATGCATGCTATTATGTGTTTGATATGAATTTGTATGTTTAATTATGAGAGTTATTATGTGATTATGAATTAAATCTATTTACGAGGTATCCAATTTGATTATGAAATTTATCGACAAGGATTTTGGATTTGATTTGAAATTGAGGGCCTTGGTGATTTACGAAACAAAAATTGATGATGATAATAAGTTCAATTTTATGTTTGGAACCTCCTTGTTTTACTTTGGGACATTGATCGAAGTGCTAACGTGATGGTAAAGTAAGAGTGAACCCATAATTTAATTTGGATAATTTTTCCTACGAGCAGCCATCACTCTTTTGCCCTTTTTTTTTTCCACACTTTGAATTTGGATGTGAGGCTAGAACCATTGGAAAGATTATTTCCGAGGCTTCAATTTGGACATAAGAACGACTTAGAACACGGTCCGGATGAGAGAGTTATGCCCGTTTGAAGTTTCGGAATTTGTGTTGGAAGCAGGTACGCTCGAGCGGGAAAAGCGACGCTCGAGCGGACTGCGCGAATTTAGCAAGTTTAAAGGCACTTTTCTAGATCATTCTTCACACTTCCATCTTCTCTCTTTATCTCTCACCCTTAGTCCGAAAACCCTAGAGATTTTGACCCAAATACCGTCCATTTGTCAAAGATTTGGCCAAGATCCCTTGCCAAAAAGTGAAGAAGGCTTGAAGCTCAACATTTTCTACCGATTGGAATTCGGATTTGTGAAGGAATCTCATCAAAGCTTTGCTCCTTGTTTGATTCTTGAGGTAGGGGGTCCTAGTTCTTCTTCAATACTTGCATTAATAGATAGATTTGTGGCATTTTGATTATATAAATGCAAAATCTATATTTTTGAGCATATAGTGTTATATCATGGAAATTGGAGGTTTAGGATTTGAAGTGTTAGGATTCAATTGTTGGGTTAGGATTATGGATTATGAACCTTGGGTGTATAATCAATGGAAAAATTGAAATAAAAAGAAGTGGTGTGAGAAGTTTCAATTTTCTTGGAAGTCTTGATTTTTCTTGAAAACCCTAAGTTGATTTATGATGATAATTAATGATTTTGCCCAAATTGAAAGTAGAATCATGAAATTGATGGGTTGAGTTATATATATACAAGTTTAATTAGATTTTGGAAGTGTTTGGAAATTATGTTAAAAATTAACGATTGAAGCTTTATTATGGATATTGTAAATTTACATACATCATAGATTTCTTGGGATTGATCTTATGTTTTGATGAAATAAGAACTAAGCTTTGGAAAATTATGAATTTACGAACAAATGAGTTCAATTTTTGAATTAAAGGAGTTTTGATATAAATGATTTAAAATTGATCATATTTTCTTGATTAATTGAGAGTTTGTGTGTTTTTAGACCAGCCATGTATGAACCCAAGTTTTGAGATTATATTTTGAAAGTTTAATTCATGTGTTAGAATTTGTGAGTTCAGAATTGGGCTTGGTATAAAGATCATGAATTAAATTTAAATTTGGACAAATGTGGAATTAAATTATAATTTATATTTGAGAATCAAAAATTAGTTTGATTTTGAATTAAATTCATACATGTAAATATTTTTAGGAGGGGCTTTATAGCTTCAAGTTATGCTTCGTAAGATAAATAAAGACGATTTTTTAAACATGGAGAATTTGGCACCAAATCACACATGCATACATAATTTTATTGAATCTCATGAATTTGAGTATCATTTCCACCATTTGAGATGAAATTAAAGTCTACATTTCGCATGTATGCACAATCCATGAAATGTAGAATTGATGTGCATGAGTTATGGAAATGAATTCGAAATAAGTTGGGCTTGTATGAATTTGAAGCCTATATTTCACATGCATGTATAAAATGATATGGAAATTAATTTGCATGATCCTTGAAGTTATGAAGTGAGTTTGATATGATTCGAGTTTATGAGATGAATTTATGTAAAATTGAGATTCAAATCTTGTAAAATTGGCCCTGATATTCATGTTAAAAGTTATATGGTGAAAATATGAGTCTTATGATATTAATTTTATTGGTTGGAACCAAGTGTTGAAGCTCTGACATAATCTAGAAAAACCCAAAATTCGACCTGTCCGCTCGAGCGTAGAGAGTTCCGCTCGAGCGTACCCTGTTTTACTAGACTCCTCGCTCGAGCGTCAAAAGTCTCACTCGAGCGTAATTTGCAAGCAACCAGTACTTTTGCAGAACAAAGGGGTCCGCTTGAGTGGCCGAAGCTACGCTCGAGCGGAGGGCTCTGTTTTAGAAATTTTGAAAAGATGTTTTATGCTTTGTTTTCCATTCTCTTTCATTCCAAAGCGCTCTTACGCACGCATTAAACATTGTAAATGAATTAAAGAACATGGAAGGAGCCTAAGAATGTTAAACAAGCTAAAGAATGGAATGGATTGTAATATGACCCAATGTGTTATGAATTATGTAGGGTCAAGCACAGGGACGAATCAAGCACCAGAAAACTGTGAGTAATAACTTCGTAAGATTATGTTCAATGTTAAATATTTTCTGAACATTATAATATGAAATGATTAGTTTTTGAAATGCTACGCTATGTTAGAAATTATGAAATGATTGGTTTCTGAAATGCTACGCTATGTTTGAAATGAATGAATGATTATCCAAGATTCTGAAATGCGTTTGTGGCATTCTTAGCATCATATGATATGCGTCCCTTTATGGGTTATCAGAATGCCTTTTATGGCCATCCCTTTATGGATCATCAAAATGCCTTTATGTCCGTCCCTTTATGGGTCATCAGAATGCCTTTATGGCCATGCGTCCCTTTATGGGTCATCAAGTCCCTTTATGAGTCATCAGAATGCCTTTTATGGCCATCCCTTTATGGGTCATCAGAATGCCTTTTATGGCCGTCCCTTTATGGGTCATCAGAATGCCTTTATGGCCGTCCCTTTATGGGTCTTCGAAAACGTCTCTGTGCACATGAGTCATCAGAATGCCTTTATGGCCGTCCTTTTGTGGGTCATCGGAAACGTCTCTGTGCACATGAGTCATCAGAATGCCTTCAAGGCCGTCCCTCTACGGGTCATCGGATTTGTTAGCACTAATGGATGTGCCACGTACTATGATGTGAAACATATGAATTTTGAAATGAATATGGACATGTATATGAATCTGTTTCTAATTTGAAATCTGAGTATGCATAAGACTCTGTTTCTGATAAGAATTTGTTTCTGATATAAACTTTGATTTCTGACTCTGTGATGGACATCATTCATTAAAATCCTTTACTATGTTATTATTCACTGGGCTCTAGCTCACTGTATTATTTATGTATGTAGGTGACCAGGCGTGTGACCAGGCTTAGAGGCATTTACCTGGAATCTATTTTTGTCAGCCAACCTATGTGCCTCCCGTGGCGGTTCCAGATATGTCAAATGGCTATGGCTATGTGATTTAAAGTTTAAGTTTTGTTTTCTTGTTTGGTTAAGCAAATCTTGTGTACTTTGTAAATAGGGCTAAGTCCCTTTTTGTCTAATCTGTATATATATAATGACGTAAGGAAGATGTGTATATACGTATAAAAAAAGTTTCAAATTTTTCTGTCTTATATAAGTCTGCACAGCTTAATGGATGTTGTATATTTGTTATTTGCTTCCGCTAGCCCCTAATATTATGTTATTATGTCTCAGAGGCCTTCGGTAATCCCAAGATTACTAGCCGATTACGATGCTAAACCTGTAGGGGCGGGTTTGAGTCGTGACAAAGTGATATTAGAGCATGAGTTAATATCTCACACACGTGTCCATTGAGCATTGGGGCGTGGTGCTGAAGGCTATTGGGACTCGCCTCGATTTCCGGGATAGGGGTGACACCCCCATACCAGTATGATGTTGATCAAGAACAAAGTGATGAGAAACATTATAGCCAGTATGGGATTTGTGTTGGCGTAATAAGAATCCTTTTTATGGAAAGCCAAAGTTATGAAACCCGAAGTAAGCAACAATGTTAGAAGGATACGAACAAAGAGAAACACAAATCGATTCATTTTGGTTTTCTCTCTTTTTTTTTGAAAGATTTTTATATAAGAGAAAACCGAAATAAATCAATTTGTGTTTCTCTTTGTTCGTATCCTTCTAACATTGTTGTTTACTTCGAGTGTCATAACTTTGGCTTTCCATAAAAAGGATTCTTATTACGCCAACACAAATCCCATACTGGTTATAATGTTTCTCATCACTTTGTTCTTAATCAACATCGTACTGGTATGGGGGTGTCTCCCCTATCCCAGAAATTGAGGCGAGTCCCAACAACCTTCAGCACCATGCCCACGCCGAAAATGGATCAAGAAGACGGCGGTGGATGTAGTCATGCTTCTATGTGGGTTTGTGCTGAACAAGGCTTCAGATAATAGTATTCTAAGCTTTGTGATTATCGTTGTATTTAGCGCTTACACTATGATCTTGCTTTGGCTTGGTGCTCCTTATTTTGAGCTTGGTTTCGCCGATTTGGTATCGGGGTTACTTCTGGAGGTTACTGCATACGCTTAACACCCCTTCATGCAAATGGTTTCGATTATGATGTTTATGTTCCTTGTTGTGCTTTGGGCACTGGTTCATTGGCGTGAAAAGGGCTGAATGAAAAGGTTTATTACTTACTACACATACATACATACATGTATGTATGTATGTATGTATATATATATATATATAGAGAGAGAGAGAGAGAGGTATAGACTTGTTGATGCTCATATGGTATGAGGGATGTGAATGCAAGAGTTTAATGCAAGAATGAAATAAGTTGTACTTATGTTATTTGTGAATATTGTGATGTTTTGGAAAGTTGGTAAAAAGTTAACTTTTTTGCTTTTTTAGTCTATTTTGTTTTTTGTAGGTAAAAAATGTGAGAAGTGATATGACTCAAAAAGATAAAAAGTGAAAAGTTGCCCTTTTTTTTTCCTTCTCAAAACACTCCATTATATGAATTTGGGTTTACTTTAACACATGCAGTCATGTCTTGATGCCATTCCAGTTGAGTTATTGGATAATGTTTCATTTATGTATTATCATTGTGTATTGATCAGTTTTATTTTTATTATTTTTTATTATTTTTGTGTGTGTGTGTTTTAAATACTAAAAAATAATTAAAAATAAAAATAAAATAGAGGCAAAGAGGTCAAGTGTTTTGATTTTTCAAATGACATTGATTAACCAGCTCCAAATAATTTATATACTTTTTTTATAAAGTTACATATCAAATATATATATATATATATAATAATTTTAAGTTTTTGTTAAAAACAATGCTATTAGGTTATTTATTAACAAGATCTGATATCGTTGTGTTTGTTGAAAACCAATCAGCATGTACATATTAATTTCATGTATAAAATTTGAACCAGAATGAAACTAGGAGAAAATTATGAGGGTTTGGCTCTCCTATTTCAGTAAAAAAATATATATCTTATTTCATAAATAAAATAGCCTCTTAGCATGAAAGACATCTCATTATTCTCCTATCTTGCGTTTTCTTTTATTTTTTATAAAAAAAAAACTTTATTCATTCTATTAAAGATTGTTTGTATGATATTTGATTTTTTTTTGTGTATATATATAATTAATATGTTGTATTGTATATATATGTGTGTGTGTATTTGTATATATGGTGAAAAAATATTATTTATTTTTTGACCCCTCTAATGAAATTCTAATTTCGTCTTTGAATTTGAAGATGTGGTTCGAATCTTTTCAATTAATGAGGAAAGTAAAACTTAATAGCTATTTTCATCCAATTAATAGCATAATTTTCCCCTCTAAAAAAAAAAAATAGCAGAATTTTATTAAGATCATGAGATCCATAACATACCATATTTGTTAACTTATATAATTGCGTTTTGTGATTCAAATCTTCTCTCATAATTGCGTTTCTTATATTCTTTTTTATAATTTTTATGAGTAATGCTATATGCACAAATTAGTGTACTAACTAATGTACTAATTGATAATGTGGTATAATTTAAGATATTTTTGGTATTTGTAATTTGTATAATAAGTGGAGTCAATAATAAGGTCATAACTAGTATTGGTACACTAGTTGGTACACTAATTGGTACATGTAGCACCACTCAATTTTTATTGTTTGTCAATTTTTGGTGGCCAAACTACGTATCCAAAACTTATACAAAAAAAAAAAAAAAAAACTCAATATTTAATATATGATCAAGATTTATTTAAAATATAAATTCTATCATACAAAGTCGAATCTTAATTATATATTATCTTTCTTGGTACATTTCTGTGCATGCGTTCTATGTAAATAGCTTGTTGGTGGTTACCTCCACTTATGAAAATCTTTATTTATTTATTTGTTATTTTTTAACTTTCATTTGAAGAAAAAAAAAAAAAGAATGAATTGTACAACTTCAAGATGGATGATTCTATTTGCACCTAAATAGTATCTCAGTAAGTCAACACTCATTAAACTCTAAAATAAAATTGATTCTATTTGCACCTAAATAGTATCTCAGTAAGTCAACACTCATTAAACTCTAAAATAAAATATTATTTTTTCTTACGTTCACCCCAATCACTTATACACAGTTTTCATATTAAAATCTGTTCAGCGAAGGTAATAAAAAAAATTTAAAAAAAACCAAAAAAACAAACAAAAAATCACAAATTTTAACTATGGCTGCTTTAACACAGGACCAAAGATTAGCACAGGCCTAATTTTCACTCTCACACAAACGTGTCCTTCGTCTTCGTGAGCTCCAGGTGCTTGGTCAAGTTTGGGAAGACTAAATAAGTGCACTTTTTGACTTTTTATGAAATATGGGTTGGATTTGGATTGGGTTTGAAGTGATGTGTTAGAGAGGTGATGTGACTTAAATAAGATGATGTGACTTAAATAGGATAATGACTTTTTGACTTTTTAAATTTTTTTGAGGATGCCAAATTTGAAATTTCAATACCACTCTACCCCAAGGGTTTCGAGTTCCTGATTTGATTCAATTCCCTAGGCACATCCCCGGTAAATTCACTCTTTTGATCTCCTACAAATCCAATTTTAGGGAAGGTCTTCTAACTTTTCTCTTTTTTTCTTTTTTATATATTGATTTGTGAAATTAGATTTGGAATTTGAAGCATTGGAACTGTGAATTCCAGTGCGAGGAACAAAGTGTGTTAGGATCTGAAGATTGAATTGATTTGTTTATTCAAATTTTCTTTGTTCGAATCGATTTATTTATTATTTGGATATATCATAAATTATGATTTTATTGAAGGGTAATTTGTAAAAAAACATAAAGTGTATTGAGAATAAATTGTAATCCTAAATAATTTAACAGGTAATACTGAAAAATTAGACGTACTGAATAATTTTTGGGAGCTTTTTCCATAAATCCATATTTAATTACTTATGTTCCATTTAACCCATATTCTTTTTGACTATTCCATTAGGTCCTATTTCAGATAAGAAGACCAAAATACCCTTTTCATCTACTTATGTTCTATTTAGTTCATATTATTTTCTTATGTTTCAATAAGTCCTATGGGTGACATAATTACCAAAATACCCCTAATGTATCTACTTATGTTCTATTTAGTTCATATTATTTTCTTATGTTTCAATAAGTCCTATGGGTGACATAATTACCAAAATACCCCTAATGTGAATGTTCATATCATTAATGTGTAGGGGCCCGGCCCATGTACAATGTGAATATTCACATTGACATGTTAACATTCACATTGATAGGAGTGTAAAATTAGCTCGCGGCCCGGGGCGAGCCCGGTCCGGCCCGTGACAATGTGAATATTCACATTGACATATTAACATTCACATTGATAAGACTGTAAAATTGGCCTGCAGCCCGTGGGCGACCCAGGGTGAGCCCGACTCGGCCCGTGACAATGTGAATATTCACATTGACATATTAACATTCACATTGATAGGAGTGTAAAATTAGCCCGTGGCCCGTGGGAGGCCCGAAGCCCGCCCGCTGCCCGGGGCGGGCCCGGCCCGGCCCGTGACAATGTGAATATTCACATTGACGTGTTAACATTCACATTGATAAGAGTGTAAAATTGACTCGCGTCCCATGGGCGGCCCGGGGCGAGCCCGGCTCGGCCCGGCCCGTGACAATGTGAATATTCACATTGACATGTTAACATTCACATTGATAAGAGTGTAAAATTGACTTGCGTCCCATGGGCGGCCCGGGGCGAGCCCGGCCCGGCCCGACCCATGACAATGTGAATATTCACATTGACATATTAACATTCACATTGATAAGAGTGTAAAATTAACCCGCGGCCCGTGGGAGGCCCGAAGCCCGCCCGCTGCCCGGGGCGGGCCTGGCCCGGCCCGTGACAATGTGAATATTCACATTGACATATTAACATTCACATTGATAGGAGTGTAAAATTGGCTCGCGGCCCGAAGACGACAGCCTCGGGTCGGGTCGGTGGGCCTGGGCCTAGGCTCGAGCTTAGGCCGGGCTTGGGCGGGCCTGGCCATTTTTTTTTAATTCTTTGTAATTTTTTCTACCAAAATTTTATTATTTTCCACAAAAAAAGACATTGTGCCTCAGGTGGGCTGGGCCTCGGACCGAGCCTTGAATGGGCCTTAAGCGGGCCGATGGGCCGGGCCGGGCTTCAAAGTGATGGCCTAGGTCCTAGCCTAGGGTCTCGGACATGCTCGGGCCCGGACCCAAACGAGCCTGCCCCGGGCCATGGGCGGGCTTCGAGCAGCCCACGGGCCGCGGGCCAATTCTACATTCCTATCAATATGCATGTTAACATGTCAATGTGAATATTCACATTATCAACGGGTCGGGCCGGGCCTACCCCGGGCCGAGGGCGAGCTTCGGGCAGCAGACAAATTTTACACTCCTATCAATGTTAATGTTAACATATCAATGTGAATATTCACATTGTCACGGGTCGGGCCAAGCCCGCCTCGGGTTGCGGTCGGGCTTCGGGCCGCCCACGGGCTGCGGACCAATTTTACACTCTTATCAATGTGAATATTAACATTGTCAACGGGCCGGGCCGGGCCCGCCCTGGGCCGCGGGCGGGCTTTTGGCAGCCCATGGGCCGCGAGCCAATTTATACTCTTATCAATGTGAATGTTAAAATGTCAATGTGAATATTCACATTGTCAACAGGCCGGGCCGGGCCCGCCCCAGGCCGCCCACGGGCCGTGAGAGGGTTTCGGGCAGCCACGGGGCGCAGGCTAATTTTATACTCTTATCAATGTGAATGTTAACATGTCAATGTGAATATTCACATTGTCAACAGGCCGGGCCGGGCCCGCCCCGGGTTGCCCACTGGCCGTGGGCGGGTTTTGGGTAGCCATGGAGCGCGGGCTAATTTTATACTCTTATCAATGTGAATATTAACATGTCAATGTGAATATTCACATTGTCAATGGGCCGTGGGCGAGTTTCGGGCAACCACGGGGCGCGGACTAATTTTACACTCCTATCAATGTGAATGTTAACATGTCAATGTGAATATTCACATTGTCAACGGGCCGGGCCGGGCCCGCCCCGGGCCGCGGGCAGGCTTTTGGCCGCCCACGGGACGCTGGCCAATTTTATACTCTTATCAATGTGAATATTAACATGTCAATTTGAATATTCACATTGTCAACGGGCCGGGCCGGGCCCGCCCCGGGCCGCGAGCAGGCTTTTGGCCGCCCATGGGCCGCAGACCAATTTTATACTCTTATCAATGTGAATGTTAACATGTCAACGTGAATATTCACATTGTTAACGGTCTGGACCGGGCCCGCCCAGGGCCGTCCATGGACTGCGGGCGGGTTTCGCGCCGCCACGGGACGTGGGCTAATTTTACACTTCTATTAATGTGAATGTTAACATGTCAATGTGAATATTCACATTGTCAACGGGCCGGGCCCGCCCCGGCTCGCTGACGGGTTTCGGGCCGTCCACGGGCCAATTTTACATTCCTACCAATGTCAATTTTAAAATATGAATGTTCACATCATAAATTGCTAACCGTTCAAAAAATATTTATAAGGGTATCAAAATTAAATATAAGGGCATAAGTGTCGAAGAAAATAGTGTAAATCAAGAAAAAGGACTTTATGGAATAAAACTATACATACATGGGACTAAATGGGTTAAAAATTTCTTTCATGGACTTCTTGGGCTAAAACACTTCTAAATAGGATTTATCAATAATTTTCCCATAATTTTTTGGGTGCAAATAGAATCACCCCTTCAAGATGTTGGGCAAATTTTCCTAGAATTTCAGCCCAAAAGGACTTCCGTGAACCTTGAAATGTTTTGTGGCCTTAATAGATGGGCTTTTGGAGGAAGCCCATATGGAAGTCCATTGTGTCGATGCAACCGAACACAATCTCACGAAACAAACCGATCACTGTGTTGCTGCTATTTGCATTAGCAATTAGGCCAGGCCCAACCAGAGTATTTCTTACCCAGTTCAAAAAAAATTAAGAGTTGAACAACATAATTTAAATTTGGTCAAGGCTAGGTAACTCAAATTTTATTGTTAATTTATATAAATTATATATAATAAACATTAAATATCACAAATAATAGATTATTTTCATACTGTTTGGATTTAATCATATTGTAATGTAATGTAGTTTACTGTTTGATATACATAATTTTTGAGTTTTTTTTTTTGGTCTGTAATACATAATCGAGTGTAATCTTTGTGATATTATTACTGTTTGTTGTGTTTTTAGACATATAATGTTTCAAGATTAGAAATTTCGAAGGTGAATGACGATTTTAATGATAAGTCGATTTAGAAAGCAAAGTCGATCCTGATGTAGCTGCATTGCTCGTTGATAGTGATTTGTGTCGCTTTGAGTCTGATACTGAGGATTTGGAATTATTTCACTATAGTGAAATTGGATTTAATGTTTAAACTTTGGGATGAGATTGGCACTTTGTGAAATTAAATGTATTGTATTCTTATGGAAGTGATAGAATACTCATCATCACTAGGCTAATATAAATGTTGGGCCTCGAAGGGTGATGCTATGGTACATTCAGATGTACCATACATCTAGTTATGAATTTATATGATTTTATATCATAACCAATATCATATTAGTCATAATCAGTAGAGCAATGTTACGTAGCTCGAATTTGATCTTGCTTCGAATGGCTCGAATTTTGTTTTGCCGGTCGTTTGATAAAAAGATTGACAGTCGCGATCGACAAGGTGACAACTGCGATAGACAAGTGCTTTACCTGGTTGTCCGGGTGGTCGTCCGATCGGCCGTCCGTCTGGCTGGTCGACCGGTGAACTCAAATTCAAGCCGTTCGAGACAGCTCAATTCGAGGCACCAAGAATTTTTTTAATCAGTATCATATTAATTCATAACTTAGTTATATTAAGTTATGCATTTATACCATATGCTCTCATAAGCAGATGAAAACTAAATTATTTAAATAATTTAATTCTCAATGGGCAACCAGTGTAGCCGGTTGCCAAGGAGGGGACAAAATTGAATCAGTCGTGGTGGTAGAGCAGTTTGGCCCTCTTGGCTCTTCTCCTCTCTCTTCTCTTCCGCTATAGCCGAAGCTTCCGAGGACCACCAACCTCGTCGGTGATCTGGGCTTCAACCATGTCGATATCTTCTTCACAAGCTGTCACTCTCTGGATATCTCCACCACAGGTTCGAGAGCAAAGACCTAGTTGTCGTCTTTTCCCTTCTCTTCCAGACTAATCGAAACTTTCCGAGAACTCTTTTCCGTAGTTCAGGTTTGTTGCTAACTTTAAGCTTCATCTAAATGTGTCATTGGTGCTTTGATTTCAAAACCCTAACCCTAATTGAATATCTGTTATTAAATTTTTTTTCTCAGTCAAAATTAATATCTATGGCCACTCAAGGTAGTTGTGCCATTGGGGCTTTGATTTCAAAACCCTAACCCTAAAGAATGAATATCTGATATTTGTTCTCATTCAAAATTAACATCTGTTTTCAGTCATATTCACATTTCTTTTATTGTTTTCACTTTGCACTGTCATTGTATATCCCCCATTTTTTTCTCTTTTTTCTTTTTTTGCTTATTTTTGTACCCAAAGCAAGAGGTTTTTATTTTTATTTTTACATTGTAAATTTTTATATATATAAAAAAAATTCTTTGCTCGTAAGTTACAAAATTACTTTGTTAAGTTTTATTAATATATATATTTTAAAGTTTGGCATATCCAATTTTTTATTAGATACATGTAAAATAAAAAATCTAGACAAATAAAACAAACACTTATTTTAACTGAGTAATGTGTAAAAGAAAATTTATAGTAAAATAATATAAGCTAATTGGTGTATTTACTTACGTTCAATTGGCCAAATCACCAAAGTTAGAGATTGAATAGTTCCTACATTGAAAATGAAGAGAGTTGGGTCTGCCCTGTATCTATCACTGTATATTGAGATCTTTGCACTGTTCCTTGTTGCTTGTTTCTTTACTTGAATTATTTTTGCATCTACAAAAGAGAGAGAAAAAGTGAATTTTGGATTTTCTAATGGTGTATTATTGTTGTAGTAAGAAGATAGAGAGAAATTAGACAAGTAGGCTTTTACAAGTTGAACTTTCTACAATTGAACAGGATAATACAGAAAGTTAGGGGAGAAAAGCGAAACTCAATTTTCTAATTATTTTGTAGTTTAAAAAAAATATGTAAACATGAGCACTCTTTGCATTTTTATCCCTTACTAGAAAAAGGTAAAAGCTAATAGTAAATGAGAAAAGTAATTATATAGCATATTAAAATCGATAAATATTTGGGACCTCTTCAATGCTTGAGGCCTTCGACAAATGTCCTAGTGGCCTATTAGTCAAGCCATTACTGATTAAACACATTGCATTTGCAGAGTTGACTTTGTTTTTTTCTCTATTCTTGATTGATTCTTTTTGTTATTCAATTTGCACATACACTTGAAGACTTTTTTGGACTAAAATTAGTCTATGTTCTTCTTGAAAATTATATTAAATAATTGTTGTTGTTTATTGGTTTTTCTACAAGAGGATGAAGATACTTGAAACAAAGTACTGCCTTTAAAAAGTTCTTGCTCTTCTATTTTTGGGGTCTTCGAATTCTTGATTCATTCCAAACTAGAGTTTATATGGGTTTATGTGTGGTATGTATGGGTCATACTACTACACTCCTTTTGGGGTGTGTACCATATGTTTGTTATGATATTTGTGTTGTGGATTACCACAAATGTCATAACTAAAGCAAAAAATATGAGTCATAACTAAACACTGCATACGGTAGAATGTGGATGAAAAGAAGAGACCAAGTTCTTGTATAGACTATTCTTAGTGTTTGATGCTCTCCTAGTAAAAAATTACACAATCATCTGTTTAATTTCTCCAGAAGTGTAATGGATTTATATAAGCTACAAGAAGTTTTTGATTACATTCGGTGGGAGAACTTGAAACATGGGTTTAAAATTGCTTGACCTTGTAGCTTTGATTGGTACTTTTGTTTAACACAATATGTTTATTTTGGGTTATTTACTGTGTTAATTTAACAACACATGACGTAATTTTATATTACTTACAAAAATTGCTTGGGTATTGTAGATACACAATTTTTGACATCTTTGTTACTACATGTCATCAGTTGTTGGGTTTTTCATATAATCAAAGGTATAAATTGTTTTACTCACATAATGTTTTTCTTTATTTCATTTGTTTGATTACTCTTAAATATTTGAACAAATTTATAATATTTTAGGTCTGTTAGTTATTGGGTGTTTGGTGATTGTTGGATCTTTTGTTGGTTCCTTTACTTTTGTATCTTATAGGTATTTTGTGTGCTTTTGCCTATGGCCTAGATATGGACTAGCACATTGTAGAGAACAATTTTGACAGTTGGTTCAATCGTTGGATTTCCAAAAGTTGGTGCCAGAAAAATGTCCTATTTTCTAGTTAAGGTATTTGAGTACTATTTATGCATATCTATTAATTCCCTATTTTCTTTTGGATTTTTTTTTTTTTTCTTGAACTTTCTAGTGAGGCTCTGTGTGATTGCTAGTTTGGGAGTGGAATTAGATCCATAGAATTTTACAAAATTAAATAAAAATGTAAGAAAAAATATTATTATTAACAACGCTTTATTTATTTTTTTATTTTTTATTGCAGATATAGCTAGAGGTATAGTCATGCGTGTTTGCGGACATGAGTTTGCCGGTGCATTAATTCTAAGTTGTGCTTATACGTAGAGTTTTTGATATGTTTCGCATCAGACAAATATGGCATGCACTTGGATATGAATGGTTTTTGAATCTTTGATGGTTTTGTTAAATATGTTTTTGATGTTGTGAATTCATTGTAAACTAAATGGATGGATGGATGGTTATTTTGTAAACTAAATAATTGGATTGATGGTTATTTTGTCAAATATTAATATATTCATGGTGATGGGTAGTAGTAATTAGATAGATTAATTATTATTTTGACTTCCTTTTGATGGTTTTTTGTTTGTAGATTGGATTGTTGATGGATTGGTATGTTGAAATTAATTGGATGGACATGAATTATGTATTAATTGCAAATGTATTTTAGGTATTGCAAAAAAAAAAAATTAGCATTACATCGACAAAAATGTTTTTTAAAATTGAAAGTTTTTTTGAGACTAATAAAATTTTAGCCGCAATAGGTCTTTGAGAAGCTTCTAGGAATAGCTGTTGTGATAGACTTTTTGCAACCAAAATATGTCGTTGCTAAATGATAGCTTTCTGTGACTAAAGTAAGTTATGGTCGCCAAAAACCAAGACTGAAGGGCAACCAGATTTTTTGGTTGCAAAATACCATTAACGACCACATTTCAGTGACTAAAATCGGTAGTCGCAACGACTAGATTTTTGGCTTTGGCAAGGCATTTTGTGAACTGAAGCTAATTTTTTGGCTTTGGCAAGGCATTGGATAGAACTATTGGACTTACTCTAATTCAGGTTATGCAAGTTTGGCCAGGTGGCCAATCCAAAAGTAATACCACTATTGGGTATCAAAGGCAAAAATGCATCAAGTTCTGAACCCAAAAAAAATAAAAATAAAAAATAATAATAATAATAATAATTGAAAAAATAAAGATATAACGCTAATTTATAGAAAAATAACTAATAATGGCACGTCTCAATATAAGGACTATTTGGTGCAATTTATTATTCTTTATTTTCTAATTTATGTTTCAACTGTGTAGTGTAGTTTTACTTACAACTTATTACAGAATAATAAATCCATTAAGTTGAAAATAAATAAATTATCTTCAAAGTGGACAAAAGTATTTTTAGCTTTTATTATCATTCATTCAACTTACAAAAAGATGCAAAAAACTAACCCAAACCAAACTAATCGCAATTTATTATTAACTCTATTGAATTCAAATACTCCCTCAAACGTATCCCAAGCCACAAACCCACTCAATTTAACATCTACAATTCAATATTGTTTGTTCACTATTAAGAATATAAGTTTTGAGTTCAACATTTGTGGATAATCTACTATGCCACTAATGTTTGTTGTCCACATGACATATCAAGACATGACATATCAAGACACCACTTGCAGCAAAGACCCATGAACTACAGCAAGAGGAAATGAAATATTAGAAACTGATTTATAGAAATCTACCAATTGAAACAAAGAAAAGAAAATAATCAAAGTGATTCATTTATACTATTTGCATTAGCAATTAGACCAGGCCCAACTAGAGTAATTCTTACCCAGTTCAAAAAAAATTAAGAGTTGAACAGCATAATTTAAATTTGGTCAAGGTTAGGTAACTCAAATTTTATTGTTAATTTATATAAATTATATATAATAAACATTAAATACCACAAATAATAGATTATTTCATTATACAAATTATAAATGCCAAAAATATCTTAAATTATGTCACATTATCAATTGGTACATTAGTTAGTACACTAATTGATGCATATAATATTACTCATAAAAATTATAAAAAAGAATATAAGAAACGCAATCAGCGGGATAAACTATACTCGGCCCGAATCACAAGAAGGTAACGTGAAGTTTGTCCTAAAACATATATAAGACAACAATGTGGAAAAAAAATTATCACCAGAACTTATCTATACAGGCTTAAATTCATTTAATATAATCATATTAAACAAAGAAACCCCCCCCCCCCCCCCCCCCGGCCAAAAAAAAAGAAAAAAGAAAAAACAACCTACCCAAACACAACCTTAACATTTTGCACTTAAATCAAAGTCTGTAGTCTAGCTAAACCAAAAAAAACAACTATTCTGCACCGTTGTACAGTACTAATATAAAACAACGAACCCAGACCAAAAAATAAAAGCCAAACGTGACCTTAACAATTACTAACAACCGCTTAGCTGTTTGAAATTCGTCTTTTATTTTCGATTTTACTATTTTATTTTGAATAATTTACTAATGATGATGGCCTATATATTAAGATTTTTTTCGTAATTACGTAAACATTCTTGGTCAATTCTGAAATAGAATTTTTCGTAATTATGCAAATATTCTTGGTCAATTATGAAACATAAATCTTTTATTTTTTAACAAAATTTACAAATACACCCATAAAATTTATTTAAAATATGAATCAGTCCTATAATATTATAATTTACAACTATCATTTGTTATAAATTTTAATTTAACACAATACTTAAGTGAAAAAAATTCTCTTATACAATGATAAATTATCAAAATTATTTATTGAAAAATATTTCTCATATTATTAAAAACTTTTAACTGACTTAATGATTTATTTATTAACAAAATGGTTAACTAAAAAATATTTTTCATATCATTAAAAATTGTTAATTTACTTCATGATTTACTTATTAATAAAATTGGTCATTTGTTATGCTAGTATGATTTATGTATTAAAATTAGTCATTTGTATATATATGTATGTATTTTCTTCTGCTTCATTATTAGTTCAGTGAATTATTTTAATAGTTTTTTCAAATGAGATAATTATCTTAGTATTTGTTATATATTTATCTGTTGAGAAAAGTTACACACCATAATTTTTTTTATAAATTCAGAAGAAATGTTAAAGACTCATAAATTCACCAAAAATGATATAGAAATAGAATTGGAGTCTACATCATTAGGTATATAACAAATCAAAAAATGATACATATCATATCACATAATTTTATATCATATATCTAATGCTTTATTTTATTCAATTTCATAAAACAATATTTTAATTTTTAAAAAATTATCAAAACATAAAATTTAAACATACTGGCATGGGCCTTTTGTAAAGTAGTATATATATGAGGAAGCTTATATTTTATTAATTTTTAAATATATTTGTGTCAATAATTTATTTTTAAAATCACACTTATCATTGATATAAATTTGATCTAATCAAGTGGTTATCGATATTCAATCAATATAACTTTTTAAAGGGATGAAATACTTGACAAGCCTTACACAATCAAGTGGTTATTGATATTCAATTAATATAATTTTTTATAAGGATGAAGTACTTGACAAGCCCTACGCATTAAATAGTTTGAATTATCAATGTGAATTCCATAATGAGCCTACAAAGGCGAAACAACATACGTCAATCCGATTTCAGACTATATAGGGATCTCGGTTTTGCCCCGGCCTTCATTGTGTTCCGGACTTGGGTTCTGTGACTGAATATTGTATCCATGTCTTGTTTTCTCCTTTGACCCTTGGTGTTTTTAGAACTTGTTGGACGAGTCTGGAACAGGTTGGTTATAGTTGGGTTAGATTGTTGTTGCCCAGGTTTTGGTCTCTTTGCTCGAGCGAGCTTTTTGCAATTTGCTTCTTCGCTGAAGCGTCGCTCGAGCGAGGTCACTTGTTGTGTTTGGTCGCTCGAGCGACAACTTCTTTGCTCGAGCGAAGACCACGTATATTAGTTCGCAGCAGAGGATTTTTGTATGACTTTTTGTATCTCTTTTCTCTCAAAACCCTAATCCGGCAGCCTCTCTCTCTAAAACTCTTTATAAATACTTCTTGATCTAAGCATCTCTTTACCCTACTCCCTTTGTTAAAAAGGTAAAGCACCTTGAGGGCTCCGTGTTGATCCGAATGGATCATGGTTTCGGCTTGTTTGAAGTGTCTCCATCTTCTCCTTTGGTCTCCTAACGTTGACGTAGGGATATTCTACACTTTGTTATGAATTTCAACCTAGTTATTTGTTGTTATGAATATATGGTGAGATTTGAGATGTTTAGAGGAAATCTAGGGTTTAGATTCAAATTTATAAAGAGGGGTTTTCATGTGTTGTTGCATATTTGATCATGGGGTTGGGTTATGAGGTTGTTTGGTGTTAAAATGGTGGAATCTAGCTATTTGGTAGAATTTGAGAAAATAGGGGGAATTGCCCTAATTTAAGTTAAATAAATTATTTTGTATAAATGATGAAATTGATATGGGAAATATGAAATTGGGAGGGTGCATGAATAAATGGTGTAGTTAGATTTGTTAAATCACTCACTTATGGAAATCTGATAAATTATCTGTTTAAAAGATTGTATATCTGTTTAGAAATATCTGTTTTGGACTATTGGTGGAGGATAGCTATGATTGTTGTGGAAACTGCATGTAGATTAGGTGAATTGAAACCTATCGTTTAATTTACCTCATTGAATATGATAGTATGATTGAGATATTGAATATGTGCCGTAGATAGTCATTGTATATGACGATACTTTTAAATAGATTGTATATGTATCATTGTTTAGGAGGAGATAGAGGATGTACTCCATATGTGATTATGTGCTTTAATGCATTGTATATGTATCATTGTTTGGGAGGAGATAGGGAATGGACTCCATTTAAAATTAAGTTGGCCGGAGTGTCCAGGATGAAAGTTCTGAAACCTTATATACACATGGGTGCCAGTTTCCTCAGACGAAAATTCCGTGAAATGGCAAAATTAAAGTGTTTGAATAATAGTTGTATTGAATTGTGAATCATTGAGTTGTAGTCTTATTTGGATTAATTAGATAACAATGAACTTGTCTCATGAATTGACTTGGAATTAATTGAATTATAATGAAATAAATAATTGGAAACGGATCAAGATATGAGTATCAACATTGAAAGATCATGGAAAGAAAGTAAGTCGGTTATGAATGTGGAGTATTTATCTAGCACTTATATCTTAGTTGAACTTCATATATTATGTTAGTATATCTCTAGTGGGCTTTGGCTCACCCTACTTGGGAAACCATTTTTAGGTACTGGTGACATGCCACCTCCAATGAGGTAGCTTGGGAGGATTTAGGAGCTGAGGGCTCTATTTTGCTGTTGTTGTTTAGATGTTTAAATGATTGTTCAAGCTTAAGACTTTATATGTAATGAGCTTGTGACTCTCTTTTGTTGTAACCAAGTTGAGAGGGTAATTTATGTTTGTACATGGGTCGAGTTAGGACCAGATAGGAAATGGACCGAGCTATGGGCTGTGGTGTTGGCTTGCTTAGCTCGGTCCTTATCCCGTTAGTTTTGTCAGAGCTGTTTGCCAGAAGACTGTTCTTAGTGTCCTGACCGAGATATAGAGAGAAGAGAACCGAACTGGAAGAGGACAAGGCGGAACCGAGCTAGGTGAGCTCATAGAAATCTGTCGTAATGCGTGGTTCTGTTAGCTCAGTTATTTGCTACCAGACCGTGGAAGAACCATCTCGCTTGGTTAAGCAGTGAGGAGGGTGTAAAAAGATAGGCATTATCTTTGTGATTTCTAGGAGGACTCTACTAAAGAAAGTTGAAATCCTACTAGGATTGTGCCAGATAGAATCTATAAAAGCTCATAGCAGGACCTATGTACAAGTATCACAATTTTGACTCTCAAATACACAGAGCTTTTGTCTATTGTCTATTTGCTGACTTAAGCATCGGAGAGGTATCCGGCACACACCCACCAGCTAGCTTACGTTTGTGTTTTCAGGGAGTAAAGCGACGACGTTTGGAAGAGTGCAAACTTGATCAACAGGATTATACGAAAAGATTATTTCGCGCTCGTATAATTGGTGTCGTCTGTGGGAAAACACAAAGAACAAAACCTTTTGATCGAGTTTTCCTCTCTAGTTGAAACCAATGGTGCATAATGAAGATTTGCTGCAATCTGTTATCGATGGGCAAACCCCGGAGTGGTGCAAGAGGTGCGAAGGTTTACCTTCTATCCCATCCATGGCAGAATTAGAACCCCAGCGACGGAACTCCTGGAGGGACACACGGGAGAAGTGGGGCACCAGTCCCTGTTGTTCTCAAAGTCCTGAAAGACAGAGGCGGAGGTTGGATCCACAAGTTCTGGAGGATCGCGTGAGGGAGCAAGATGAGTTAATAAGAAGGATGGCGGCAGACATGGAGACAATGAAGCGCCAGATAAAAGAAAAATGGGTGGCGACGGAAGAGGGACGGAAAGGCAACACGCCTTCTTACCACTCGGAAGATCGTGACAGACATGTCACACCATCGCAAGCAGAAAGCAGGAGCCTTAGAACAGGCGACACTCAGTCAAGGACTTCCAGGACTCGTTACTCTAGGTCTTAGAGAATGAGGACTGAAAGGTCGTATACAGAGGGAAGCAACTATCGGTCCTCGCACACGCACCAAACGCCAACTAGGCACACGGAGTTACCTAGGTCAGTGGGCCTACGAACAGTGCTCGAGGAGAGGACCCGATGGAAAGAGGACACCAGGGCTCGCGACCCTCGCAGAGTTTCAGCCCTACAGCGATTGGCCCCTAGGACACATGGGAGTGTCGAGGTAGGGATGCTAATATCGCACCTTACTTATGAACTAGCAGATAAAGTATTAGCAAGGTTACAGAGTTCGCCGTTCGTTCTGGCAATTGAGAACGCACCACTACCCTTAGGTTTCCACCAGCCCAAATTCACCACTTATGAGGGGAAGTCAGACCCCTACATGCACTTAAGCCACTTTCGCCAGGTTATGGCAGTATACCAGCGAAACGAGGCTCTAATGTGTATCCTGTTTCCATCCAACCTTGGCGACCTAGGTCTAACTTGGTTCGAAAGGTTGCCAGAAGGCAGCATAGCCTCATAGGCACAATTGGCATAAGCATTCATGACTAGATTCAGAACGAATACCAAGATACCAGTGGAGATTGACCAGCTACTCTCCATTGATATGGGCAAAAAGGAAACATTGAGGTCTTACAACAGTCGATATTGGGAAATTTTCAACCAGATTAGGGATTGCCATACAAATCTCGCCATCGCACAATACAAACGGGGTTTACCAGTCGGTAACAAATTGAGGGACTCAATGACAATGATGCCACCCCTCACGATAGAGGCCCTAATGGAGAGAGTGCATCAACATATCCGAGTAGAGGAAGATAGCCCCCGTGCTAAAGCAAAATCTGGCACAACAGCGATGCCAGATAGAAAGACTACAGTAAAAATCAACACGATAGAACAACCAAGCAAGAATGGGCGAGGCAGGCGAGCCAACAGAGAGGATCCAGAAAAAAGGAAGTTAAGAGTTCGCACTGCCATTACCACAGTATTCAATAAACCTATCTACCGGATTCTCAGCGAGATACGTCATGAGCCCTTCGTTTGGCAGCCAGCCAAGTTGGGAGAAGTACAAAAGGGCTATGATGAGAGGTCCCATTGCACCTTCCATGATGAGAAGGGGCACCGCACTAAAAATTGCACACCATTGAGGCAACATCTGGAGGAGTTAGTGGCTGCTGGACACCTGGACCAGTATATAGAAGGGGGAACACAGCTAACCCCCCAGGACCTCAACAGACCAAGCGAGATGCCAGTCGACGATCCACTCCAAGGCATAATCAACGTTATACATGGGATCGTCGAACCTAAGTGGGTATGTGAGCTCAGGGGGATGATAAAAAAGGATGAGCACTTGAGAGAGGTTTAAATTGCACAACCTATAGTTAAAAGGGGCAGAATAGAGGCTACAAACGTCATATCCTTTTCAAATAGGGATCTAGCAAGGCTACATTGCCCTCACAATGACGCACTAGTGGTCACTTTGCGTGTCAAGAATTTTGACATTAAGCGGATTCTGATTGACCAAGGAAGCTCATGCGAGATAATGTACTACGAGACCTTCAAACAACTGAAATTGGAGGACAAAGACTTGGCACTTACGACATCTCCCCTTGTCGGTTTCAACTCAATGCCAGAGTGGCCAGTGGGCAAGATAATCCTCCCAGTCAAGGCAGGAACCATGACAAAATAGGTGAAATTTGGGGTATTAAAGGTCCCTTCCACTTACAACATAATCTTGGGAAGGGCATGGCTGTATGCCATGCACTCAGTGGCGTCAACCTACCACCAGGCATTACAGTTCCCCAACGAAACCGACGTGATTGAAGAAGTCTTAGGAGACCAAATCATGTCGAAATAGTGTTTCGTCACAGTAAATAGCAGCCGTGCTGCAAAAGGGTTTGTTTAGATGGTGGAGGAGCCAGAAAGCAATGAACTATTTGCAGATGTCGAAAAAACAGCCGAACAGAAGGCAGTGAAAGACTTGGTTGAGGTAAGGATAAATGAAAAAAACCCAGAAAAGTTCTTTTTGCTCGGCTCGTCTTTGTCCAGCACTGAGAAAATTGAGGTTATGGAATTCTTAACCTCTAACATCGAAGTGTTTGCCTGGACACCATACGACATACCTGGCATTGACCCAAATTTCATCTACCATTAACTTAATGTCCACCCAACTGCCAGGCCAATTATTCAGCAAACTCATCGATCGGCACTCCACCACGTAGAGATAGTAGCGGAATAAGTACGAAACCTGCTGGAGGCATGTCACGACCGAAACCCGCCTTATAAGCTTGGCATTGTAATCGGCCAGTAATCCTTGGATTACCGAAGGCCTCTGAACTGATTAACAAAATTAAGGGGGCTAGCGGAAGCAAATACATAAATATAGTTGTCCATTGAGCTGTGCAGACTTATATGAGACGGAATATTTAAAACTTTATATACATATCCAAAAGTCATTTATACGTTATACCCACACACATTATAGCATCTTAAGTACAACCAATAAAACAAACAAGTCTCATATACAAAAACAACCAGAACTTTAACATGACACTTCCGGAACCTCCACGTAAGGCACGATGGTTGGCTGACAAAAGATCACAGATCCAGACAACAGTCTTCAGGACTGATCTCCAAAACGCCCACCTATACATATATAAACACACAGTGAAAAAAGCCCAGTGAATAACATTAAGGTAAAGGGGTTAGTGAACGAATTCCGAACATTTCGTAATTATAAGGCAAATCATAACATAATCATTCTCATATCTAAACATACTAATGGTAGATCCCATAGAACACATCACATATCGTCTTCCGACTAGAGTAATCGATTCCGGATACTGATTAAACACATATCACCACAATGAAGTGGCTAACGAGATCTCGTAATCACATGTATGTCATGGACCCGCATTATCATGCCGTCCCCCATGACTTGAGACTATCTATGGATGCCATAATAGATTTCAAACATGAAACATTTGTTCACGTAAACAGATAACATGTCAGAAATCATAACTTAACATATAACATTTAGAACATAATTCATATGAACATATCTGTACAGAAATGTTTCTCACTGCAGTTCCCGTAAGTGGTCAATCAATCTTCGAGTCTTGACCTACAACCACAAGGTACATAACACAAACATAGCTTATCATTACACATTCATGTGGCCATTACGGCTTAGTGTAGATGCGCCCCGAGGACTCCCGAGAAGATCTCATTTTGTTCTCTAGCATACTACAGTTCGGACTTGATGTCATGGTTCTGAATCTAATCTTGCAAAGTGTGATGCAAGACCGATAAATCACCAAAGAGTACAAATCCGGCAAATCATTTTGGAAAACTGATTTTTAAGAAAGAAGTGTCAAACATGGACTGCTTTGCCAGATAGAAAGTCGCCACCTAAATATTTTGTTTTTGGAGAAATTTAGGAAACCTTGACTCGTTGCCTAAGGCCACGTGTCTGTCATCACCAACGTTGTCTCGGCTCGGGAACTTGGGTATGATTGGGGAAGGTCATCTATGAGCACCCCTGCTCGCCCGATCAAAGATGGGCCTGTACTAAACATGATATCTTGTTTTTGAAAACACGTGTGTTCTTATTCCGGTTAATTAGCTAGAATTACTATGTGATGCGCACAACACACAAGTATAGACTAGATCGCCTAATTTGGAACAAAGCACCGCATATCCGTTTGTTTAGAAATGGTTTGAAGTTTGCTACTCGCAAGTAAGCTAAAACACGGATTTCAATGAATCGTTCTAATTCAAGTAATCCAACCTTCACCCACAGGCATTCAGGTAGTTATATCACGTAAGCAATTAGCCTCATGACAAGCATGCTGTCATGTTAACACTCACATACATGCAAGATGCTAAAGCATAGACACTTACAGTGTACTCCGAGCCAAAACAAGAAACTAGTTAGTAATCATGCATGATCCTAGTTCATGTTAAGATGGCTAATGCAACACATGCAAAATGCAACTAGAAATAGGCTCGGTTATTCTAAAATGGCATGTGAGATGCAATACTTGGTAATCGTGTATTCAAGTAGTAATTGAAATACAATGCAGTTAGTATGATGAGCTGAGCCTGGTGCATGTAATACTGATGAATGAATGCAAACATGCGAGCATAAGTATGCTAATCGAAACATGCCCTAAAACTAACCATCATAAGCGGTTAAGTAAAAGGGAGAAAGAAGTGGGGTTGGAAGACATGCATCACACACACGCACGCTTATTACAACAATTGCGCCCTCTCGACAGAGGGACCGAAAAAATAATACAAATCAACTAATTAACTAACTAACAAGCTAATTAATTATTACACAACCCTTAACTAATTAAACAAATTAATTGAGCTATGAAAATAGTAAAGCAGCCTCGGGAAGAGGAACAAATGCATGCTTGGTCGGCTTCACTCAGAAATCCGTTGCCATGCTTCATGTTGCCTTTGTTTCACTGCTCTGTACCTCTGAAAACTGTGCCAACTTCTGTGACACTTCTGAACCACCTTGTGGGCATGCTGAGAGGCCATCGGCCATAGGAAATTGGTCATCGACCAAATATAAGGCTCTTAGCCAAATTTTGTTAGCTGACCGGCACTGAATATAGCCGATCGGCCATCTCTTCCTGCTAAATGCTTCTTTTGTTGCAACAGAGGACATATAGAGCATGGCAATACATTTACAAGACAATATTTGTACAACCACACCCCTTATCATGTTTGAAACTCAAAGGAGTGTAGTTCTCGACCCTCGGACCATCAATCATACGTTTCGATGCATGATGGCCAAAGAGGCCAAATGCGCAGTTCAATATGGAATGAAATGCACAAAAACACACAAGGGGGGCCCCAACCTCTATCATGCTTGATCAAGAGGCAATGGATGCACACACAATGCTATGCAACCTAAGCATGCAAGCAAACATGCAAACAACTCAAGCATGCAACAAGTATGCAACAATATCATGCAATGCAACTAATATGCAATAGGCATACAACCAAAACATGTAAAGATGCAAGGCATAGGTATGTGACAACAATACCAACAACAAGCATGTGACAACATGTGATCTAACAAGTATGCAAGGTAGATGAGCATGTAACAACATGTCAATTAGCAAGCATGTGACAACATGTAGTGGAATTAGCATGCAACAACATGTAATGTGCCAAGTATGCAACAACATGTAACAACATGCGAGGCAAGCATGCAACAACATGCGAATATGGATTTAAACTAAAATGGACAGCTCTCAAACATGCCCAAATCAGTGGCCAAAATGCTAAGAAATAATAGACAAAAGCACATACAAACATGCACATATGATGGCCTATCACCTAGGCATGGGAGGGCAATTTTCAAGAACACTTAAAAGGGGATAAATATGGACATGTTACAAGCATGGTAAGCTCTAAAATCATGTTAGGAAAGGTACCAAACCAATTAAACAAAGCTAGCAAATCATGCAAGAAGACTCAAGGCTCAAGACTAGCCAAGGGGTTCGAACCATGGCTATGCAAAACATGAAGCAAATGGAAAGTATAATCCAAAATAGTCCTAGATCATGTCAAAATGAGCCTAAAACATGCAAGGACCAAAGCCAAAATAAGCTAGGATGAAGGACCAAAAGCATGAGGCATGCAAGGCCACAAAAGAGGTGTTACACTACACCTATCAAAACCAAACATGGCATGAGTTAAGCAATAAAAATCAGAGTTATATCATGGCAAAATAACCCCAAAAACATATTGAAATGATGGTTCGCAAGCTAAGGCATGAAGGCATACTCAATGATTCATGTTAAGGCATGAATGGGCCAACCCTCCAACGCATTCAATGAATGACAAATGCAAGAGCATGAGCATAAAACATGGACTGAAATAACATTACAAATGATGCCAAATCATTGAAATGAGCCAAGTAAAGCATGCTAGTGGACTTGATGCACAAAGCTAACAAGCTAGGTTGCATGGTAGCTATACAAAGTATGGAATATATGATCAAAACAACATGAAACAGAGCTGGAGCATGGTAAAACACGACTAAAAGCTCCTTCGAGTTGAGCCAAAATATGCAAGCATGATGGTCTAACACAATATGCATGTTAAGGCAATAGAGAGGATTACAAGACAAGTACATGGTGCATGCAAGAAGCCATTAAACCAACCTTAGACAGAGGTAAAACATGGCAAAATAACACCAAATACTTGCTGAAATGGAGCTAAAACAAACTAAGCAAACATGCTACCAATATAAGTCATTTATACTAGCATACAAGATAACAAGGAGAGGGGATGACCCTCTCCTATTTAAGACCTCAAAACCACCTTTCCACCACCGAAAATCCTTTGGATTTCAGTGGTAGAAAGGTCATGCAAAGCTAAGAACAAGGGCCAAAAGGGATGGCCTAAAGTAAGGCCTAAAAAGGCCTTGGAGGGGGTAAACAACCCCAAACCAAAAAGTAACCTTAAACAAAGATCTAAAGCAACAAAAATTAGAACTTTTATCAATTAAGAGTTAAGCTTAAAACAATAAGCAAATAGGTCTAAAAGCTTAAGCAAGAATGGAGGTTTAAAAGCAAGTTTGCTCACCCTTGAAGAACACCTTCAAGAACACCACTCCATCAACTTTCTCTAATCAAAACTAGCCCAAGAACTCTAAAACCAACTCCCTAGTATCTCAGCAACCAAGGATGGTGTATTGCTAGGTGTTTGTGTGCAATAGTGTGAACAAAACACCCCTTAGAGCACAAGAACACACACAAAGATGTAAAGAAAGGGAAATATAGAGATAGATAGATACAACTTCTCTAACCCTATTTTCCAGAACCTCTGAGAAGGGAGGAGGAGCTCCCTTCTTATAGAAATCCAATTCCAAGGCTTCCTAAGCAAGCTAAGCAAAGGTGCAAATCCCTCCATACACGTGTATGGAGGGTGTGAATTGTGCATGCCAGCTGTGACAGCTGGCATAAAATATCTGCATAAAGCAGATGAATAGGGTTCAGCCAGAAAATATGGCCGATCGACCAACATAAGTGCCGGCCGACCAAATAATGTGCTGATCGGCCAATACTTTTGGCCGATGGCAAGAAAATAAGGCCGATGGCTTCAAGCCCTGGCCGATGGGTTGAGGGGATGGCAAACAAGCCACCCTTTTCCCTCGAAAGCAAAAACACAAGTGCTTGATCCATAACCAAGCACAAAACAGACAAGTTGAGAGATCTTGAGGCAAGGCGCGCGACCGAGGCCTTCGGGAACTCAAAATGAACACAAGCATGGATGATCATCAAGTGTTCAAACGATGATGTCCAAGTCTTGAGGACGGTCAAAAATGGGGTGTCTACACTTAGCTTTCATTACATTGATTCTTGTTCTTTCTTAACACATTGCTTAAAACACACACTTGTAACTTCTTAACTTAGTACATTCATTTCTTAGTGTATTTCTACTTCATAACCTCATTACCATGGCTTAATTAAGGCTTAGGGATGCTAAAGATGTAATGAGAATGCCAAAATATGAGTTGAAACACTTGGTAAAATTTCTGAAAACAAGGTCCCCGCTCGAGCGTAGCTTTCCTCGCTCGAGCAGACATGCAAACATGCGAGGCGTCGCTTGAGCGAGACTTCCTTCGCTCAAGCGGTCTGCAAACTTGGAAAAAGTGCTGGTTAGTCTCAATCTACGCTCGAGCTACAACTTCCACACTTGAGCAGATCAACAATATGCAAAGGGTTCGCTCGAGCGTCCAAGTGGTCGCTCGAGCGGGCTGTAATAGCCTGCAAAACTACTGGATGCACGAAATGTCCGCTTGAGCGGCAAATCCCCCGCTCGAGCGACCTTCAAAATTCTGGGTTTCCAAAACAGGGTTTTGAGCTTCCAAATGCAAATTCAATGGCAAATTCGTGGATAGCTTGTTTTAAACACTTGGAAGACTTTTCTAAATCACAAATGTATGATCATTTACAAAGCCTTAGCTCAAAACTCATGGATTTAGCTAAAATTAAGTTCAAAACTCCCATGCATGTATGTTTCATAAACTCTCATCCTCAAAGTCCATGTTCATAGTAAAATTGAGCTCCAAGACTTCCACATATATACAAAACTCTCTCAAAACATGATTTAAAAGGTAATAAGTAATGATTCAGACATGCCTGAGCCAATTATCCATAATTTCTACATGAAGGATCAAAATTAAACCTGATATGGCAAAACCCAACATGCATGTAAACTTCTTCCAAAACTCATCAAACATGGAATTTACTTACAAAACTTGATCTAATATGCATGCATGTTAATTTCATGGCCTAAACCCCCCCCATGAATGACAAAGCTTGTGATCAAAATGATGATTTATTACTCACATATGCATGCATGCATGCATGAATTGCAACTCAAATCTTCATTCTAAGCTCAATATACGCATTTAAACTCATAATCTTGATGAAATCGCATGCTAGATGACTTAGATTCACAATTTAGAGATTGCATTCTTACCTAGAGTCTTCAAATTCTCTTGTCCTTACACGATCTTGATGAACTTAACACAAAACCTTCAATTCCTCTTCAATCTCTTCCTCTCTCTTTCTAGAATTGCACTCTCTCTCTCTCTCTCTCTAAAATGAATCTCAGATTTTTGCACTCAAAATGGACAAGGATGAGCTCAAATGAGCTTAAGGACTCATATATGAAGTTGTGATGCCATAATACATTAATTAGAACATAAGGCTTGCCAAACGCGACTTAATGAATCAGACTGAATCAATTTTTAATAAAATTTGTCATATGGTTCTAAAAATTCCGAATAACACATTCATGTAACCAATTCCAATTTCGGACGCCGATAAGGCTTTTAATTTTTATATTAAAGCGGAATCCCAGACACATACTTCTACGAGTAACAGATAGAAAGCCAAAGATCATGCAAAATACATAATAAACCCATAATTTATTTTATCTACTTAATTAACATCCTTGATTACGGATTAGTGGCTAATTATGGATCAGGGTTATTACAAGGCAGGAGCCATCAGAGAAGTACACTACCCCAGGTGAATCTCCAACACAGTGGTAGTGCCAAAGAAGAATGACAAGTGGCGCGTTTGTGTGGACTACAAAACGGTCAACAAAGCATGCCCAAAAGACAGTTTTCCTCTACCACGGATAGACCAATTGGTGGACTTAACGGCAGGGCATAATCGACTTAGCTTCCTTGATGCGTATCAAGGTTACCATCAGATTGCTATGTATAAACCAGACCAGGAGGTCACGTCATGTACAACGCCCAGAGGATTGTACTGTTACAAAGTCATACCCTTTGGCCTAAAGAACGCAGGGGCTACATTCCAACAGATGATCACCAAAATGTTTGAACCATTGTTAGGCAGAATAATGGAGGCTTATATAGATGACATGGTGGTCAAGAGCAAGGATGAGAAGGACCATCTTAGGGACCTAGATGAAATGTTTTAGATTTTGAAGTCCCACAAGTTACGTCTAAACGTATCTAAGTGCGCATTCGGCATAGGATTAGGCAAATTCTTAGGCTTTCTAGTGACCAACCGAGGTATAGAAGTTGATCCCTCTCAGGTCAAAGTAATCTAAGATCTTGAGAGGCCCAACACAGTCAAAGAGGTACAGTATCTCATTGGCCTTGTAATCGTGCTCAACCAATTTATAAGTCGGTCGTCAGACAAATGTCGATCATTCTTCTAAGCACTAAAGGCCAAATTTGAGTGGGATGAGGAATGTGACCACGCCCTAAAAAGCTTGAAAGACTACATGACCTCTCCTCCGTTGTTAGTAACCCCGGTACCAGGAGAAGAGCTCTTTTTGTACTTAGCAGTTTCACAGCATGCAGTCAGCGCAGTGTTGGTCAGAGCAGAGGAAATCCAACACCTGTCTATCTTTTATGTTAGCAAGACCTTGCTGAGCACTGAAACAAGGTACCTACCATTGGAAAAGCTGGCATTAGCTTTGATGATGGCCTCAAGAAAGTTGTCACATTATTTCCATGCCCACACTGTAATCGTCTTAACGGCTTTTTCTTTAAAAGCCTTGTTTGAGAGGGCGGATTTTTCTGGACGAATCTTGAAATGGGTAGTGGAGTTGGGGCAGTTCGATATCAAGTTTCAACCCAGAACCGTAATAAAAGCACAAGCTTTAGCAGACTTTGTGGCTAAGTTCACACCAGAAAGCCATCACATCTGCCCGGTCGATTTGACCGACGCAATTGAAGTAAGGGGGAAAATGCCGCGGGAACTACGCAGCCCCTAATGTAGGATGCCCAGCTACATTGCAAGCCATACAGGATTGAGGACAGGAAGGAAGGAACAAACCATGCTATTCCCAGTGGGGACTCATCAAAAAGTAAAGACTTGAGGCAGTTAGACAGTGAAGTTCAAACCCCAACAACAGACATCAACTTGGAAGAAAACATCAGCAACACCCATGATCCCAAGACATCATTTGATCCCTCTATTTATTGGAAACTATTCGTCGGAGAGATGTGGAAACTCTTCGTGGATGGAGTATCCAACAGGCATGGTGCAGGACTTGGCATAGTTCTTATCTCACCAGATGGCCTAACGATTGAACAGGCAGCCAACCTTGGCTTCCCAGCATCCAACAATGAGGCGGAGTATGAAGCACTATTAGCGGGCTTAAAATCAGCACTTTACATGTAGGCCACCGAACTGATGGTATACAGTGACTCCCAGCTGGTAGTCAACCAGATTTCAGGGGACTACGAGGCAAAAGATGATAGGATGGCTAAGTACCAAGAGTTAGTCAGAAAAGAAATCATGAAGTTCAAAGTAGTCTGGATAGAGCAAATCGGCCGAGAGGAAAATAGTAGAGCAGACGAGTTGGCAGGTTTTGCTTCAATGGCAGATACATCTATCCCACACCCATTACTGATCGACTTCCTACCTAGACCAAGTATTGAGGAACCCGAAGCAGCCGAGGTATATTGTGCCGAACTGGGCCCATCTTGGATGGATCCCATCATAATGTTTTTAAAAGATGGCATCTTGCCTAAAGAAAAGAAAAAGGCCAACAAAATTAGAGCAAAATCATAGCGATTTTGGCTCTCTCCATCACTAGCATTATACAAAAAATCATTCACAGGACCTTACCTGAAATGTGTCCATCCCAGCAAGGTCGAGACATTTTTGTTCGAGATACACGAAGGCGGATGCAGAAGCCACAAAGGGGGAAGATCATTGGCTTACAGAGCAATTTCACAAGGATATTGGTAGCCATACAAGCAAGCAAATTCAGAAAAATATGTCAAAATGTGCGAGAAATGTCAGAAGTTCGCACACCAAATACATCTACCAACCAGAGAGCTTCTACCATTAACTAGCCCGTAGCCCTTCGCAATGTGGGGCCTGGACATAGTGGGACCACTTCCAACTGCACCCGGCAACAGAAAGTTCTTTCTTGCAGCAACAGACTACTTCACAAAATGGGTGGAGACAGAAGTACTCGCATCAATAAAGGAGAAAGACGTTAAAAAATTCGTTTGGCAGAACATCATTACTCGATTTGGCATACCTAAGGCTCTAATATCCGACAACGGCACAAAGTTCGATGGCAAAATCTTCAGGGGCTTTTGCGAAGAATATAAGATAGAATTCTATAACTCTACAACAGCATACCCTCAAGCAAATGGCCAGGCAGAAGCTTCGAACAAAGTCGTCTTAGATGCTTTGAAGAAAAGGTTGGAGAGAGCAAAAGGTAAGTGGGCAGAGGAACTTCCTCATGTTTTGTAGGCTTACCGTACCACACCTCGGCGGTCAACTAGAGAAATGCCTTTTTCCTTGGCCTATGGCATGGAGGCAGTAATCCCACTGGAAGTAGGCCTCCCCACTATTAGAAGTGAAAGTTTTGACCCAAGTTTGAATGAAGAAGCCATAACCTTAGAACTCGACCTTGCAGAAGAGAGAAGGGAAAGAGCACTAGTTCACATTGCCTCATATCAGCAGGAGTTATCCAGAAAATATAACAAAACAGTGCATCCGAGGCAATTCAAGATTGGAGATTGGGTACTGCGCAAAGTAATGGACAACACTTTGGTACCTAGAGATGGCAAGTTAGGACCTAACTTGGAAGAACCATACAAAGTGGTCGGTTTAGCAGGAAAATGGGCATATTACTTGGAAGATGGAGACAATAAGGCTATTCCTAGGCCGTAGAACACTGCCAATCTCAAACTATTTTAGTTTTAGCTTTTCCTTAAAATACTTGTAATTTTTCCTTTTTCAAATAAAACAAGTAGTTTTTTCAGCATAATTATTTCTACTGTAAAAGTTGTTCTTAATCATTGCCAGCATAGGGCAATGAAGAAAGTTGGCAGGTATGACCAACATTTAACACACTTCAGCCGAGATAAGGATCTAGGCTGAAGAAGGTTGGCAGGTATGACCAACATTTAGCTCTCTTCAGCCGATATAAGCATCTAGGTTGAAGAAAGTTGGCAGGTATAACCAACATTATCTCTTCTTTAGCCGAGATAAGGATCTAGGCTGAAGAAAGTTGGCAGTTATGACCAACATTTAGCTCTTTTTAGCCGAGATAAGGATCTAGACTGAAAAAAGTTGGCAGGTATGACCAACATTTTCTCCTCTTCAGCCGAGGTAAGGATCTAGGTTGAAAAAAGTTGGCAGGTATGACCAACATTTTCTCTTCTTCAGCCGAAATAAAGACCTAGGCTGAAGAATGTTGGCAGGTATAACCAACATTTTTCTCTTCTTCAGTCGAGATAATGATCTAGGCTAAAGAAAGTTGGCAGGTATGACCAACATTTTCTCTTCTTCAGTCGAGATAAGGATCTAGGCTGAAGAAGGTTGGCGGGTATGACCAACATTTTTCTCTTCTTCAGCCGAGATAAGGATCTAGGCTGAAGAAGGTTGGTAGGTATGACCAAAATTTAGCCCTCTTCAGCCAAGATAAGGATCTAGGCTGAAGAAGGTTGGCAGGTATGACCAACATTTAGCCATCTTCAGCCGAGATAAGGATCTAGGCTGAAGAAAGTTGGCAAGTATGACCAACAAGTTACTAGGTTCTTAGACCGGGATAACTATCTCGGCCAGACAACATTAAAACATTAAACATAGCAACCGAGCAAAGAGTTCAAACTTGATGCAATTAAAGCTGAAAGACAATTACAAGTAGGGCATGAACTGAACAAAAAGATTGGAAAATTACAGATTTCATTCCATTTCACTTTTAAATATGCATTACAGGAGGAGGGGCTTAAGCTCAGTTACAATTTCATTAAAAACAGACATCAAAAGGAAAAAGGAAAAATCAAGTGAAAAGATCGTCCAAATCGACCCAGATTTTGCCCAAAGGTAGTTCGGCTATAGGATTAGCCCCCTAGTTGGGCTTGGTCGTAGGCACCTCATTAGTTGCACCACACAAGGGTGGGCTAGAGGCCACTGGAGTAGGAGAAGCAGACTGGCGGCCGAGTTGAGTGTTGAAAGCATTTTCAGGAGTAGGGACCTCATCCTCCTCCCCCTCTTAAAGGAACTTTTGTTGGACCGCGTTAGCATAGTTTTCCATATAGCCCGGTATGAAGTGGGGAAGGGGATTCAGGAAGACCTCGGAGTCGTGTCCGCAACGGAGCTTTTCAGCAGCGGCTTTCCAACCGCACTTGAAGAGAATATCCTTGGCGGCTTCGCACTGCTGGGCGTACGTCTCCTTTCCTTCTTTAAAGCCTCGGTCCTCTACGTCCTGTATTTTTTTCTTCATGTCTTCCATCTCAGCATTCTTCTTCCTCTCCAGCTTGGCCAGTTCACGTAAATAGCGGTCTTTTTTCCCGACTAAAGCCTTTTGCTTGTCGCCTCGGCCGTACTGACCAGTCCGGCAAGCCTCGAGTTTTCAGCCTCTAGTTTGGCCAGCTTGGCCTGAGTATCTTTTAGCTCGGCTGCCTTGGATTCTGCCTCAGTGACGATTGACCGTGCCATCTTTCGGAGCTCAAGTACTCGTTTATGAGCCACTTGGCTCTTTTGCAGGGCCTGCATAGTTCAGAGCAGTTAGAGGACAACCAATGCACTGGGACCGTAACAAATGTTTGTTCATCATTGAGGGGATTTTTGGGGCTTACCAGTATCATCGATTTAGGTGCCGAGCGAATGGCCTTCAACTCGGTCAAGCCCTCATGCTGTTTCATGTCGGCGGGAAGGCAAACACTCTTTGCTAAGTTGAAGGCCAATAGGTGGTCCTTCTCGGCGTTGACAGAGTCAGAGGTCGTAATAGCGCAACCCCTGAATGTGGCTGTTGGTGCCCACGCCGGCGGGGTGGGAGGATTTGAAGAGCTAGGTCGGTTACGACCTTGGGAGAGTGTTATTTCTTGAAGCTCGGTTTGGGATGGCTCATCCTTATCCGTCAGACTTTGTGTGCGTGGCCCGCTTGCTCGGCCGAGATGACGAGGCTCGGGTTGTAGGGAGGGCCACCACAGCCTCGTGTGTTTGACTGACCTGTGGCGCCTCGGTCTGAACCTCAGCAATTGGTGTGGTGGTTTGTTCGGTGATCAAGGCTCGAACAGCTCGATGCTTGGCCATTTCTTGTTCTTCAGTAAGGGGAATGAGATTGATTTGTGGCAAGTTTGGGTTCGGTTTTGGTGATGGTTCCAAAAGAAAGTCAGTTACCTTGACCTTTCTCCTTCCACTATACCGGTAGGTCGGCTCAAAGTTAAGCAGCTCGGCCCAACCTCGATGACGGTACCGAAGCGCGGCGCGGAGAGCGTCTTGGTTGGCGTATTGGTATTATGATTTTAGCTGTTTTAAGTCTGCATAATGAGAAAGCAACGATTAGCACGGAGTAAAATTACAGCCTGGAATAGCAAAGCAAAAAGAAAGCCGAGGTATCCTTACCAACAGTCCCCTTATTCCAATTCATGTTATAACCCGGTATTTGGGCTTTCTGATCTTCAAAATTGCCCAAAACCCAGAAAAAATCGTCGTCATTTAAATCTTTATCCGGAGTATTTTTTATGATTTTCTCTCGGCCTCTCCATACTCTTAAATAGTACACCCAACTGTCATCATTTTGGCTGAGCAAATATTGGTGGAAAAGCTCGACCAATCCGAGGTTGAGACCAAGCCGGCGGTTTAGCTCGGCGATGCCATTTATTATTCTATAAGTATTGGTGCTGAGTTGGGTTGGGCATAGTCTTGTCTGCCTGAGGAACTCGCATATTAGTGGTTGTACAGGGAATCGGAGACCGGCCTCTACTTGATATTACGGTGAAAGGAACAAAGCCCGGTTTTCCCCCAGAGCGTGGTATCTAGTTCGACCAATGAGAGGTGGACGTCGTAAGGTATTTGGTAGTCCTTCCGAAACTCGGCTATCGCCCCAAGGAAGTCAACTAGAAATTGATATTTACCCATGTTAACTTAAAAAGTTTTAAATGGAGTTCACAAGTTGTCTAGCTCGACGTGGCTGAGGCTTTGGTCGGCTCGGTTGAACAAAGCCGCCTAGAGGCAGGGTGCAAAGGTGTGCTTGACCAACCTAGTTAAGTCTGCAAAGGAGAAATAAGAAGTGTTATGCCCAGACGACTGGACTGGGCTAAGTAAATAGTCAATTTACAGAAGAATAATAAAAGCTTAGCTCGGCTACATCTGGGTGACAGGGAGCTCTCAGTTCGGTCGAGAAGAAGGGCCAACTCAGGGCCTCTAGCTCGGTTAAAGGTTAGTATGCAAGGTTATAACCGATTTCTTAGTTCAGTCGTGTTTAAGCCTAAAAGTCACCTAAACAAATACCTAGTTCGGTTACAGCACGACTCTAGATTAAACATCATGTTTTTTTAATCCAGTTGGTGCGCTTCTAAGCTTGAGCATACAGTTTTGGGTTTATGGTATTTGCTTAACGCTCTAGTGTATATAAACACGCATATATGGAGATTAAGTGCTGAAAGTATAAGAATAAATAAAAAGGAACATTAGAAAGATATCATGACTTGAACCCGCCCTTATAGATTAAGGTCATAACCGACCAGTAATCATGAGATTACCTACGGCCTCAAACCAAAGCAAACATATAGCAATAGAGTGAAGGGGCCAAAACGGAAGCAAACTTAAAAATTTTGTCCAATGAGCTATGCTTACATGGCATGTCAAAACATTTCACATATACTTAATAATAACTCACACCACATATCAATAGTTAACATCTTGTATATACAGGATCATTCAAACACATAATCAGCCATGCCAAAAGCTTATACACATAAATGGTTTATCATGACCAATAGAACTAGCAAAAGAAATATAAAAGATCATAAACAAAGCCTCTTGCGTGAGGCACCTGGGCTGACTTCACAAAACTCGGGTTCCTTTCTTAAATTCCACTAAAGTTGGGGTTGAACGTACCTTTGCTCACCTACATACATATAAATAAGAGTGAGCTAACGCCCAGTGAATAATATCAAAATAAAGAGGTTAATGAATGAGGTTCGTTCATAAATGAATCATACTTATAATGTACACATTTGAAACACTATTCTCATTCACACCAGATTTACAAATCTCAACAAAGCAAAACGACCTTAGGTCCAACACCTCATGTCCACATGCAAAACGACCTCAAGTCCAATTCTTATATAAAACAATACGACCTCGGGTCCATCTATACGAAACGACCTTTGGTCCAGCCAACTCTTTATTCAAAACGACCTTTGGTCCAATTCAAACATATCAAACGGCCTCGGGCCCAATTCGAATATATCAGGCGTATCAAATGGCCTCGAGCCCATTCTCTTTATATTCATATCCATGCATATTTCATATTCATGATCATGATCCCTTTCATTCAAACGGCCTTTGGCCCATCACGGTATTCAAACATATCAAATGACATATTCAAACAGCCTTTGGCCAATTTTTGCATTCATGTCTAACGAGTTCACATCTGACGGCCTTTGGCCCAATCATTCATGTCAAACGGCCTTTGGCCCAATCATTCATGTCAAACGACCTTTGGCCCAATCATTCATGTCAAACGGCCTTTGGCCCAATCATCCATGCACAACGGCCTTTGGCCCAATCATTCATGTCAAACGGCCTTTGGCCCAATCATTCATGTCAAACGGCCTTTGGTCCAATCATTCATGCCCAACGGCCTTTGGCCCAATCATTCATGTCAAATGGCCTTTGGCCCAATCATTCATGTCAAACGGCCTTTGGCCCAATCATTCATGTCCAACGGCCTTAGGCCCAATTTAGATATATCAAACATATCAACAGCAAACGGCCTTATACAAAATTAGACATATACTCATTCATATTTCAAATCAACAAATCCATGAAGCTTATACAGAAGTAGCCTTCGGAAAGTAACATACTTGAAAATATCTTTACTAAGATATTACTGATAGTGTTCTGCCGGTGGATTTGCCCTTAAGCTCGACCCTACACATTACATAACACATATGGGTCACAAACGATTCAAGCCGTTCTTAATTTATACATTGCTCTTTTCTTATCATTTTAACTTATTCACAATGCTTGATGCATGCCTAAGAGCGCTTAGAAATGAAAGAGAACGGATAAAAAATCATAAAACCACTTTTCAAAATATCTGAAACAGGGATCCCCGCTCGAGCGCAGCTTTCGCCGCTCGAGTGGACCCCTTCGGTCTACAAAAGTACTGGTTACTTCATTTTCAATGCTCGAGCGTGACTTCGGACGCTCGAGCTGAGAGTCAAACTACATGGCTCCCCGCTCGAGCGGACACACATGTCTGCAAAAGTTCTGGGAACCAACATTCAATGCTCAAGCGGCCTTTTCCCCGCCCGAGCAGACATGCCAAATTCTGAAATTTCCAGAACTAGTTTTGAAGTTCAAATTCGACATTCAAAGGCCCAAAACTCATGTTCTTGGTTCAAAAATGTGGAAACACATTATATATCATAAGGATGTAAGCAACATGAGGCCAATTATTTAAAATCCATAATCATACTCTCAAATTAATCAACATTTCTCTTGTGTGGTTGAAACCCATGCATTCAAACTTCATATAAACTCCACATCTTCATGAATTATACATGCATGTGAAGTATAAGCTTCATTTTCAACTTAAATAACACAATTGATGATCATCTTCATGAGATTCAACATTATCATGCTTGCATGTGCAATTTGGTGCCAAATCCTTAATCTCTTTAGAGACCATCTTTCAATTCCTCATAAAATGCATGTTTGAACTCAAATTCCATTTCAAATAGTACAAATAATATTTATACTCATGGCGCTTAACAAAACCATGCTTGCATGTATGACTTAGCACTCAATTTATCACATTTAACTTGTTACATGTTTGATTATGCAAAATCATGACAATTCTATACATGCATGTGCATATAAACTTCAAATTCACCAAATTCAACATAATTCACATTCTTGATTACAATGTAACTTGAATTCATAGAATTACAAACTCAAATCCATGAACTCATGCCCAATTACTCACCTAGGAGCTTCAATCGTCACAAAGATAGTTAAATCTTGAGTGTAGCTTGCCAAATTCACAACCTTTGAGCCAAATTACATAATTCTTCCTTTCCCTCTCTCTAGAACCGGCCCCTCTCTCTGTCTAGAGTGTGATTTTCAGCCAAAAGAGAAAATGAGCTCAAAACGATGCAAATATGCCATTTATATACCTTGGCCTAATCAGATTAATTAAGGCGAAGTAATTGAGCCTAATTTAATCGTTCTAAATCTAATTATTTTGATCCGAATAAATTTCTAATTAAATTCACCGTAGGTTCTAAAAATTACGCTAATCACAATGGCGTAGTCAATTTTGTTTTCTGTAGCCGAAAAGGCCTTCAATTTTTAGTTTAAAGCACAGATTTTAACAAATTTTCCTATGGTGAACAGATACAAAGCCAAAATCACATATAATCATTCAATTAACACCCAAATTCAAATTAAGCACATAATTACAAACATAAGCATGATTAATTAACATAACACAGGACAGGGTTATCATAAAAGAGGTACTAAACAAACTTACCAGTCTGAGCGTGTATAAACCCACCAGCAATGGAGCAAATATTGCGTTAATAGCTGGAGCACAAAGGGATACATAAGCAAGGGTAGGTCTCAGAAGCACAAAAGTGAAGAAGATAAACAGTGGGAGTGCGATTCAGAAAATGGGTTTTGAATAGACGTAAAAACGACGAGACTTTTCAAACTTTTTTGATAAACGTGGGACGGCTGTCGCAATTTGAAGAACTAATAGACATGTGCCACGTGTCACAGACGAGACATGGTGTCAGGTACGTGAAGCGACGGGTTATGGCAAATACAGAGCTAAAGACCGAGCTTATCCATCTCAGTGGTGTTAAATATTTTAATCCCGATGGTATTACTTATTTTAGTTCGGTTGACTTGGATGTTTTAGCTCGGCTGGAGAAGAATAATCCCAAATCATGCGTTGCAGATGGAATTAAGGGGCAATTGAGAGGGTAATTTATGTTTTTACATAGGCCGAGCTAGGACCGGATGGGAGATAGACCGAGCTATGGGCTGTGGTGTTGGCTTGCTTAGCCCAGTCCTTATCTTGTCAGTTTTGTCAGAGCTGTTTGCCAGAAGACTGTTCTTAGTGTCCTGAACCGAGATATAGAGAGAAGAGAACCGAGCTGGAAGAGGACAAGGCGGAACCGAGCTAGGTGAGCTCGGAGAAATCTGTTGTAAGGCGTGGTTCTGTTAGCTCGGTTGTTTGCTACCAGACTGTGGAAGAACTATCTCACTTGGTTAAACAGTGAGGAGGGTGTAAAAAGATAGATATTATCTTTGTGATTCCTAGAAGGACTCTATTAAAGAAAGTTGGAATCCTATTAGGATTGTGTCAGGTAGAATCTATAAAAACTCATAGCAGATTTATATACAGGTATCACAATTTTGACTCTCAAATACACAGAGTTTTTGTCAATTGTCTATTTGCTGACTTAAGTATCGGAGAGGTATCCGGCCCAAATCCACCGACTAGCTCATGTTTGTGTTTTCAGGGAGTAAAGCGACATCGTTTGGAGAAGTGCAAACTTGATCAACATGATTATACGAGAAGATTATTTCGCGCTCGTACACAAGTAATGTCTTGAAAAGATGTAAACCCGAAGGACATTTGTTTATGTTAAACCCTCTTGTATTATCAACTTCATGTAATAAAAGGATTACTTACATTCTAATTTATGTAATTCTTGTTTATGCTTGGATTATATCTAAGGTATTATTTTGGAGACGTCACATACTAGAAAAAAGCTACCACCTTAAATAATAATAATAATAATAATAAAAATAAAAAATAAAAAAAGGAACAAATTTTTTGAAATGTGTGGCCCCGGCAACTCCCCCGTTTCAAAATGGGAGGCGGAAAGTGGACCGAAGGATGGGACACTCGGAGGAGGGGCGGGGGTCTGCAGTGGGTGATCAGACGAGGGATTATTGAATTTCATGAATGGATGGGATACAAAAAGGGCTAATTAAGGAGAAAGTCGACTTAATTAATTAAATTATAAAATTGAAAGAATTTTATCAACTCTTATCATAATCTTAATCGATCCAAACATAGAATAAGATATATCATCCAAAAAGATTGATAATCCTAAAATTAGTAGTTTTAAACATGTTAATCTCATTTAATTCAATTTGTCCAAACAAACATTGGCCTAATTAGAATGGAAGGTCCAGTTCATGGACTATGGATTTATTTCAGGTTTTATTTGATAATATTAATTGTTCATCTTCTAATATCACTCAAGTAAATCATTCGTGTAAAAAATTTAATTGATAGTATATTGATAATCATATAATTATGTATATTTGTATTTAAAATAATAGACACTATGCATAATTTCAATAATAGATTATTTATTTATTCAAAATAAATATAATAGATCATATAGGTACTAAGGCCTTGTTTGGAAACATATTTTTTAAGTAACTTTTTAACTTTTTGACTAAAACATGATGTAAAAAAAATTAGTATGTTTGTGATGACTTTTTGACTTTTTACGAAAAGATGTGCAAAAAGTAGAGAGAAAATGGACTCTTTGACTTTTGGTATAAGTTGTTGACTTTTTTATTTTTTTAGTGATTTTTTGACTAAAATCGCCACTTGCCAAACGAGGCATAATATTCGATAAATTTAACTTTTTATATGAATATATATTTGATGAATACTAAATTATAAATGATTTTAAAATTTTAAAATAGGCACAAAGTGAGTCCATAGTCCATGAACTAAACCCTCCATAGTCCATAGTCCATAGTCCATAGTCCATGGTCCATGAATTGAAACTTATATCACGAGTTCGGTGGGGGTTAGCCCGCCATTCTGTGTAATGGATTGGGCCTTTCATGAAGTGGGCCCATGAAAATTAAAATAAATTACACTATCTCTTTCGAGTTTGAGAAAAATATAATTAATTCTAGAAAAATTTACCTATAAATCTCATACGGGGGAATATTGATCCATTTAATCGTAAGAGTTTTTTTATGAACTAATTAGTCCTTTTTATTTTGAAAAGTTGTGTTTATTTGATTTGATGCCATTTGAGTTTAAGTGAATGCCTTTTTATGATTGATTTTTTTTATTTTCTAATTCGTTTTTGGATGGAAATGGAAATGTGAGATGTGGAAATTTTTTTTTGGAGGGATTGGTGATTGAAGTATTGGTTGTCGAGCGTAGAAATTTAAATTTTCTATTTGTGTGATTTTCTAGTGTTAAATTAGAGTGTTACATTATAATACTACGTTTGAAAAAAGTACACTAAGGAGTTTTTGTGTGTTACATTGATTGGAGTGTTATATTTGAAAAAAATACACTAATGAGTTTTTTTTTTTTGAAATTTTACGTTGTTAAGTTTAAGAAAAGTATACTAAGGAGTTTTTTAGTGTGTTAGATTAGAGTGTTATGTTCAAGAAAATTACACTAAAGAGTTTTTGTGTATTATATTGAATGGAGTGTTATATTTGAGAAAATTACATCAAGAAATTTTTTTAGAATGTTACATTGTTACGTTTTTAGTGTGTTATATTAGAATGTTACGTTTGAGAAAAATACACGAACACGTTTTTTAGTGTATTACATTGGAGTGTTATGTTTAAAAAAAATATACTGACGAGTTTTTTAGTGTGTTACATTGATTGGAGTATTACGTTTGGGAAAAGTAAATTAAGGAACTTTTTAGTATGTTACATTAGAGTGTTACGTTTAGAAAAAGTACACTAATGGGTTTTTTTGAAGTGTTATATTTAGTAATTTTAACATTATGAGGAAATCTACATTTGTCCTTCAACATATAACATGCGTGTTTATACTTGATTATTTATGTAATTCACATTAGTATGAAACATTTGGGTCCATAAAAAAAAGAAAAAGAAAGCCAAACAACTCATAAGATCACTATTTGAAATTTATTAGTACTTTATCCTTAATTCTATATATTTTATATAATTATATTAGTCTTAGTCATTCATTAGTTGTAGAAATAAAAAAATGATTCACTTTGCTTGATTTGAGTTTTCTAAAATCACTTTTCAAAATATTTTACTTTCTTGTTTTTCGTATTTTTTTATTTTTATTGAATTTTTTTTAATATTTTAAGTAATTTTTTAATTTTTAAACACACCTAACATAATACACTTAAAAAGTATAATTTTTGTGAAAAAAATCTTTAAAAATTCACTAAATACCAAAAATATAATATATATGTATATATATGAAAATTCAGTATATTTTTTGTATTTTTGTGTATTTAATAATTTTTTAAAATATTTTTTCACAAATATTTTACATTTTAGATACATCTAAGTAAGATACGTCTAAAAAAGTAAAAAAAAAAATTTAAAATTTTAAAAATATTCACTAAAAACGAAAAACAAAAAAACTCAATTTTCAAAAAACTTAATTCAGAAAATTCAAACAAAACACACTGAATATTATTATATTTTTTACAAAAAAATATATTTATGTTTATTTATTTAAGTATTTATTTATCATCTGTATTAGTTTCGATTGTTACTAAAAGAGCAATCAATATAATTATATCAAAAATATGAAGTTAATTATATTAGCTCTAAATTTTAAGGGAGTTAAGTGCAATTTATCCCAAAAAATAATAAATAAATAAAATATAAAGTGTTACATGCAATATATCTCATGATTGCATTTGTTAATTTTTTTTTCTTAAATTATTTCTCAAAATCTTCTTTCTTTTACTTTCACGTGACAAGGAGTAAATCCTAAGATTTAGAATAAAGTTATGAGGTGTTTTGGAAAATTGGTAAAAAGTTAGTTTTTGATTTTTACCAAACTTTTTAGTTTTTTTGAAAAGTGATTTAGGAAGTTGGTAAAAAGTTACTTTTTGGCTTTTTAGTTTAATATTTTTTTATGGTGTCACATCACATTAAAATGACCAAAATATCCTTGCCCAACTTAGGAAATTTACTTTTTTTCCCATGTGTGTTTGAACATGGAGGGTAGTTACGTAATTTCACAGGCTTGCATTTTTCTCACTTCCCAAATGGTTTTCTTGCGTTTATTGTTGCCATGGCTTTTTTTGTCATGAAGTAAAACGTGGCTTTTTACTCATCTTCCCAAATGGCCACTACATGTTCACCATACAATCACCCACTAAAAAAATTCTAGATAAGTAAGTCTGGATTAGCAAACTTCCCATTTTAGAGTAAGTTAAGGCATGGTTTAGGAAGAGAGGTCTGGGCTTTTTAGCCACTACCAGACAAAAAAGGCTAATTTAGCCGCTATCTGACAAAACCAAGCAACAAGGCATTCACATGACCACACATAACCCAGCCCAGGGTGATTTTACCAAACTACCCCCTTCACACTTATGCTTCATCACAGCAGAACCGCCTCACCACACACACACAACACCTACGCTTGGTTAGGGCACACACAGGTGTGGTTTACGCTGAAGCCAAGGAGGACAATTAGCAATGCTGAGCGGCGATTACAGCTCGCCAACCTTGCCAAACCCGATCGCCACCGGAGTACACATCTGAGCCATCAAAGAAGACTCGCGGAGCTTGCTAAAGCCGAACGCCATCGGACGACAAAACTGCGACGTCGAAGAACAGCTCACCGTCTGCAAAACCTACCCATCGTCAGGTACGTTGAGCTTTCTGTTTTGTTTTGGTTTTTTGGTTTGTAAATCCATCCCGATCTCACCGATCTGTTCTGTTCATCCGTGAAACCCTTGTGTGTTATTACAAATTTGCCTCGCTGGTTTGTCTCTGTTGATTGGGGCTTTGGGAAACCCACTGCAATGGGTTGTAACATTACGGCCAAAAACTGAATTTAAATGTGTGCAATTTATTTTTGTAACTCTAATTGCTGTTAATGAAATGCAGGGTTTAAGTGTGAAACAAATTTTTCGATCAAAAGGTTTAAGTTTTTTTTTTTATTTTTTGTGAAACTGAAGATCTGTTCATATATTTGTCTCAAATTCTTTGTTACGGTTCTGTGAGATAAAGTGGTTATTTATTTTTTTTTGGGTTTTTTATTTTTTTTTTGGGTTAAATTGAGGGTGTGTTTCACACTATTGCTGGTAATGACATGCAAGGTATGATTCAAACAAGTGTTTATTTGAAAGGTTCATGTTTTTTTAGTTTTTTTTTTCATCAAATTGTAGATCTATTTATATATTTGTCTCCAATTCAGTTTTGTACAGGTTCTGTGAGATGAAGTGTTTTTTTTTTTTTTTTGGGTATGTCGCATTTTTTGTGTGTGTGTGTTTATTTTGTTCAATTGAGGTTCTGTTTTACACATCCAAACAAATATATGGATGTAAACTGAGGTTCTGTGAGATGGAATAAATGGTTTCTATCTTCCCATGCTCATGAAAAATTACAACAGATAGTCCATTGGCCCTCTGAAAATGAAGGAACAAGAAAAAGGAACAAAATGCATACACGTATTTTTCCTTTTACATTTAACCCTTTAACCCCATTGCAACAAGAATTTAAAAAAAATTATATCTTTTTTGAAAGTATAGCTTTTGGCCAAAAATTATTTTGTTCCCTCAATCGTAAGGAACAACACATGGATGTCAATTACAGCATGTCATATTTACTATCTAAAATTAGGTTATTTGTAATTTTCAAATTAGAGAATTTTACAACACAATTCAGGTTGAGCGTGTTTGTATAAATATCAATTCATGTTGTTTGTAAAATAGCGATTGTCATATATTTAGGTGTTGTAAAATATAGAATTTGACAATCCATGTTATCTTGCTTAATTGGGAATTGGTAACACATGGAATTTAGTTTCTAAACTAGAGGAATTAATTCATGTTCAAGGTTATTGTAAATCTGAATTTCTTTGTTTACTTCAACGGATAGACCAAATTAATATGAAGTGTGCCTTACTTCTTAACTGGAAAGCATGAAATGTGCTCATTCAATTTTTTTTTTTTTTAATAGCAAAACCATGAAATTTCACATTCGGAGATATTTGTAATGGACATCTTACTTTTGCCTGTTGTAAAAGATAAGTTTTAAATAACCATGAAATGGTCATTCCTAAATTTCAAACAAGCTGACACTTTAGCATAAATTGTGACTAATGTGCCACCTACATGTTACCATTAGTGTTTCACCTGATCAGCAAGCATAGCATGGCTTCGTTTACCTCTATTACAACTTCCAGTACATGGCCCCGTTGGATGTGTGCATATGGGTACTGCCACTGTATTGTTAAGATATCCAGGTCAACCAAAAGTCCAGGGTGCCCCTACTTTGCATGTCCTCGCCTTGCGGTGAGTATCCAATCCATTAACGGTCATAACCTAGTTTAATGCCGAACCAATTGACTAATAAATGCCTTATTTTGACTCGTTAGCCCTGTGTCAGTTGGATTGGTTGGTGTGAAGGACCAGTCAAACAGAGCACGGATTTTGCCGCATCAAGTAATGACATTGTCATGCATTTGCGGGATGATGTCATACACATTCAACAGTCATTGCATCTCCTTAAAAAAATTGTTTTTATGCTATGTATTGTTGTTGTCATTTTGTTATTGCGTATGTAAGGAAACTTAGAATGTTGTTAGGAATATTGACAGCAACAACTAACTTTGTCTTACTTTAACTTACTTGTTTGGGGGACACATTAATGACTACTTGTATTTACTGTATACATGTTACAATTCGTACATTGTGTGCTACTTTTATGTGATTGTAATGCTATGGTAATTATTGTGCAATGGTTATATACTGTACAATTTAGCATCCACTTTCTGTGTTTATTGTGCAATGTCCAATTTTGTCCTGTAAATTGGTTGCCTTAACTGCGTTCGTGGTCCAAATGGCATCCATATGTACTTCACCTTGTACCCAAGAGAAAAACAAAGGCATATTTGTGGAGATATTAGGCAGTGTGGAAGAGACACAAAAACAGTTAAACCACAAGGCCTCCTAGGACAGTGATTCGATCAGAATTTTCCCGCAGCTCATTGCCAATGAAATTACAAAAGGAAATCGGTCATTCCTAATCTTAAGCCAAGCTGGATACAAGTCGTTGCCTAAGAAATTTGAGAAAAAAAATGGAAGAAAACATGGCCTCAAGCAGTTGAAGAATAAATACACGAGTTTGAAGAAAGAATGGAATGCTTGGAGGAAGTTGATGGATTCCAGCTGAGGAATGTTAGGGATTGGCTTCGACAGCGAGACTGGTATGTTGCAGGCTTTCGATGAATGGTGGGTGAAGATGGAATCGGTAAGTACAATGTAATTTCTGTATGGTTGTTTCGTTTCATAATTCTCTGTTTGCAATTACTTTTTCTCGTATTTGTTTAGTAAAGATTTCACCTGTAGCATGTACTGAAGGGTTGTTATTTTCAATGTCAAATTTTGCAGACAAACAAGGCCTGTGCGAAGTTTAGGAAAAAAAACATTGGAACATCGCAACTTGATAGAGACGGTCTTTATAGGGGCGTTAGCTACTGGTAAGCAACATTAGACCCCATGGGAGAGAGTTCAAGAAGTTGACAACGTCTCCTCCGATTCTGTGGACAGTCTAGGCGTGCAGCCATTTGCTGATCCGATACTTGCACGTGCAGTAGACGTCGATTCAGATTCTTCACTCGAACCTGTGCCCACTGTTAACAACAAAAGGAAACGGATGCTATCAACAAGTTATGGCAAGTCGAAGAAGGCCGCAAGTGGAGCATCCGTTATTACGAAAAGCATGAACAATCTGACAAACGTCGTGCGTACCCAAAATCAGCAAGTTACTATCAAGCACCTCATAGGTAATGAATCACTTTACACAATTTCAGAGTGCATGCATCAGCTGAGGAACATTCCTACCCTTCTCGGTACGCCCCTATTCCATTATGCCTTGGCGTTGATGGATAACGCAGATTACCGTGAGGTGATGATATGCTAGCCTGATGACGATCACATTATCGGTTGGCTTGCACAGAAGCAGCTGCAGTGTAGTGCGGGGGCGCCGTTTGCGAACCTATTCGGGCCTCGGCGGATTTTATATAGCGGTGGCATGATGAAGATGGAATCCCAGTATCTAGCTTTGAAAAAACTTTTACTTTTGTTTGTGTTGGACGTGTAATAAACAGGATGGTTGTGCGTTGTGTTTTTTTTTTTGTTAAATATTTTTCCCAGTTTGGTGAAAAAATATTTGCAGGTTTGTCTATGTTTTTCGCGGATTACTCATGCATTTGTGTGTTACTCTGCGGATGGAACAGGATGGTTGTCTTTTGTATTTCTTATGGGAATTACATCTGCAACGGCGGGATGCCGTGTTTTACCTATTTATCGATATATTTAGATGTTTGTTGGTATAAGTAATGTCGCCCTACCTATAGTTGTCTTCATACTGCAAATGACTTACAGTGGAAAAGTCTAGTTTCCATCCATGTGTGCAATAGGTAAAAACAATTTTTTATTACTTTTAACCGGCTTCATCACGTCTAAACTGATTCAAACCGTCCCACTATTGTAGGTTTCGCTTGAATTGACGTAATGAATCCCAGGGATGGAAGCAACAATCAAGAATTAACCGAAATGCTTAACCAAATGGCCATACAGCTGCAACAACAAAACAATTGGACATTTGTACAAACATGCCAGTATGTACAAGAGTGGTATGAAAAACACATGTCAAAAACGCCATGTCGCACTTCAATTTTGACCAATCATGCATGGATAACTGAACTATATGCAGGCCATTAGGGTCGATTCCAGGAAAATGTGTGTATACCGAAGGAAGTTTTCGCGGCTTTGTGTCATACATTAGTAACTGATTTTGGGTTACAAGTACCGTAACGTCCACATGGCTTAGCAGTTGAAGAAAGCGTTGTCATGTTTATGCACGTGTTACAAGGGTTCCAAAATCGGCAAATCCAAGAACGGTTTCCAACATTCAGGGGAGACTGTGTCCCGGTATGTGCATAATGTATTAATGGTGATGAAAGAGTTCATTGTTGTACATTGCAAGCCCACATATAGTCAGCATCATATACATTCGTACGTGCGGTCTAAACAGAAATACCTGTCACAACCCAAACCCGGTACCCAAAAGTTCGGTGTCGTAACAAGATAAAAATGAAATAATTTAAATAATTTTGGAGTCGTAGCGCAAGCGGAAAAATAAATTAAAATAAAATAATTGGGTACCAAACACTTATTTAAAATAGTCATTTGAGCTTTATTGAATTACAAGAGTCTGATAAAAAAAAATAAAACAGATAGGAATCAAAAAGGAAAAAAAAAAACAACACAACGATTCATTTTCCATCTTGATCCCGCTAAACCTCGTCACCTGAAAGGGGGTAACAGCTATAAGCACATAGCAGAGTGAAAAATATTATACTGTGAGTGTAGGGGCACAAAATAGCCATGGATATTTATTTAAGCTAAAACATTAACATAATTTGAGTTGAATACACAAATTAATTAAGTGCCAGTAACTGAAATAATTAACTATAACCACGGTACATAACATAACAGAATAGGGGTCACTAAGTGACAATCACTACAGGGGTCAGTGGATCCATGACAAACAGGGGACCACAAAAATAGTCAAACAGGGACTAATGGTTATTTAAGTCCCCCAAGGCATGGGACTCCCGTGGTGGTACTTACAAAACATAATTGTTTATAAGGTCATAGTAAAATATTCTTTAAAATATACACAAGCATATCCATGAGTTTCACTTTCACAAATAGGGTTCAGAAAATAATCCACGTAACTGAAATCTTTATAAAACATAACTTTTATTAATAAAATATAACTTTTACAAAATAAATCATGGTGAGTCAAAACATACGTAAACTATATTATGGTAACTCAAGACATATTTAAAACATATTATACTAGCTCAAGGTATAATATAACTCACCATGATTTATTTTATAAAAGTTATGTTTTATAAAGATTTCAGTTACGTGGATTATTTTCTGAATCCTATTTGTGAAAGTGAAACTCATGGATATGCTTGTGTATATTTTAAAGAATATTTGACTATAACCTTATAAACAATTATGTTTTGTAAGTACCACTACGGGAGTCCCATGCCTTGGGAGACTTAAATAACTATTGGCCCATGTTTGACCATTTTTGTGGTCCCTGTTTGTCATGGATCTATTGACCCTGTAGTGATTGTCACTTAGTGACCCATGTTCTGTTCTGTTATGTACCGTGGTTAGAGTTAATTATTTCAGTTACTGGCACTTAATTAATTTGTGTATTCAACTCAAATTATGTTAATGTTTTAGCTTAAATAAATATCCATGACTATTTTGTGCCCCTACACTCACAGTATAATATTTTTCACTCTGTTATGTGCTTATAGCTGTTACCCCCTTTCAGGTGACGAGGTTTAGCGGGATCAAGATGGGAAATGAATCGTTGTGTTGTTTTTTTTTTCCTTTTTGATTCCTGTCTGTTTTGTTTTTTTTTATCAGACTCTTGTAATTCAATAAAGTTCAAATGACTATTTTAAATAAGTGTTTGGTACCCAATTATTTTATTTTAATTTATTTTTTCGCTTGCGCTACGACTCCAAAAATATTTAAATTATTTCATTTTTATCTTGTTACGACGCCGAACTTTTGGGTACCGGGTTTGGGTTGCGACAAAAGTGGTATCAGAGCAATGGTTTTTAAAAAAAAATAATAATAAATAAATAAATAAAAAATATATATATATAGTATAAGTTTTTAAATTTTTTCTGTATAATTTTCACATTATTTACAATTCACAATATTTAAATAATTTCAAAATATATATACATATATATTAAACTTGCATTATTTGGTATGTCTAACGCAAATAAACCATGTTATATATATGTCTAGGCTAAGTTTTCTTGTGTTGTAGGAAATGGCGAACCTAATGGAGTTATTCTGGTACGAGCTCCAGAAGCTCATCTCCTCCCAAACCAATTAGAGGGCTGGGGTGACTTAGAGAGTCTTGTCAGACAAGCCCATCCAACACTTGACCATCTTATAGGAAGACCCGTTTATTTGCAGGCTGACCCCAATGAGGATTTATTATTCTGGAGACTTAGCCGAGGTAGCACTCGTGAAAGGTACATAGGACCGACCCACGTTGTTGGTCTTGCTCCGGACCTAGAACCGCCACATTTTTTGGTCGCACCCCTACCCGTAGGCTTTACAGAAAGGAGGGGACCCGCATACCCTGGTAGCCACATTCGCACCACGACACCTCCTCCACAGCACATTACCTATACCCCAGCTGTGGACTTTACCGACGGTGCATCATACCTGGAGACACCGATACGGATTACTGGACTGGAATTTTGGGTTATGATCACGGTGCTCCTGTTTACATGGTTCAGGTAGTATGGAGCTGCTTCAGAGTTGAGCTCAGTGGGTGGGAGTTTGAGTCCATCATGCAAAGTGAGTTTCCGGGGTTATTTCATGGGCCAGTTTTCCGAAGCCAGTTCTCCTGGTGGCCTAACAGTCCATTCTAGATGTCTGACTAGAAGACCCCAGAAGACCCTTTTTGTGAGCTGACCATGAGTAGTCTAATCTTTTTGTATCAGTAGGATTAGACATTAATTTGTGACCGCCAGACTAACACCCTGTGTATGGTAACAATGATGTATATATGCAAGTAATTTAGTAATATTAACGTGATGGTAAAACTAATATGTTATATATGAATGTGGTGATATTAATGTGATGGTAAAACTAATGTGGTGATATTAATGTGATAGTAAAACTAATGTGTTATATATGAATATGGGGATAATAGAACTAATATGTTATATATGATGTGGTATCAAAATTATATCAATATGATGTCACGCTTATATCATTTTACCTTGTAGTAATGGCCAACGAAGGAAATGAAACCGGATCATCAGTCAGCGGTACCATTCCAATGGAACAAATCATGGAAAGGGCAGTCACTAACTTTTTGCAGGCCTTGCAGACCAGCATAACCAATGGGACATTAGAGAGACGAGAAGAATCGACTACGATTAAACAATTTCAAGATCTGAAACCCACCATGTTTGTCGGCAGTCCAAACCCATTAGTGGCAGAGGCTTGGGTCAGGGACATGGAAAAAATCTTTCGCGCGCTACCTTGCGCAGAAAGACAAAAGGTGACTTTTGCCACATTTACCTTCAAAGATGATGCACAAGAATGGTGGCTTCTTACCCTGGAGAAGGAGGATATTGTGACTTGGGCAAGATTTTTAGAGGTATTCTATGAAAAGTATTTCCCAGATTCACTACGGGAACAAAAAGCGTCAGAATTCATACACCTAAGGCAAGGAACCATGACAGTGGCCGAACATGAAAATAAGTTCACACAACTAGCCCGGTTCACGACATATGTCATTCCCACTGAAGCTCGAAAGGCCAGAAAATTCGAAGCAGGATTGGATCCTGAAATTAAAGACAGACTGGAGGTTTTGAAACTACCAACCTATGCGGCAGTGGTAGATCGAGCATACATTGCGGAAAAAGGGATTAAAGCCTTGCGTTCCGGAGAACCAAGCCAGAGGAAGTGATTTTGGGAAAGGGATAACAGAAGGCCCGGTGCCGCGCCTCCCAAGAAAGTAAATACGGGCGCAACCAGTTCAACCAGTCCAAGCAATCAAAGTCTTACAGACCCTAAAGGTGGCACCATTCCTGCTTGCTCTACCTGTGGAAGGACTCATTGGGGACAGTGCCGTTAGGATACAGGAGCATGCTTTAGATGTGGTTAAGTTGGCCATTTACTGAGAAATTGTCCAAAGCTCGTTCCCCCCTTTGAACCAGTCCGAAAACCCGCAGTACCTGGAGGAGTGAGAAAAAACCAAAAACGCCAAGGAAGAGCTTTTGCCCTGGTGCCTGGAAATCCAGAAGTTACTGAAAATGTTGTGTCAGGTACACTTTCTGTTTGTAGTCACTTAGCCCATGTTCTCTTTGACTCTAGCTCAACTCATTCTTTTGTTACACCACACTTTGCTACCAAGTTGATAGCAACACCCGAACCCTTAGAATATGTATTGTCTGTGTCTTTTCCTTCTGGTAATTCCGCCCTTAGTACTAATGTGTACAAATCTTGTACGTAGACTTGATACCCCTTTGCATTAGTACCTTTGAAGTAATCTTAGGAATAGATTGGTTAGCTGCAAACCATGTCTCTATAGATTGTAAAGCCAAAAAGGTCTTCCTCAGAACGCCAAACCAACTCCAGCTTGTCTTCGAAGGAACTAGAGCCTCTCCCCCTCCATGTATTATGTCCTTCATGACAGCCCAACGACTGCTAAGAAAGGGTTGTTGTGGTTGTATCTGTTATGTGATTGATACTCAACAAGAGACCCCCATACTTGATGCAATCCTTGTGGTTCGAGAATTTCCGGATGTATTTCCTGAAGACCTGCTTGGCACGCTAGTTGATCGAGAAATCGAGTTCACCATTGAAACCCAACCTGGTACACAACCAATCTCAAAGACCCCTTACCGCATGTCCATGGCAGAATTGAAAGCACTAAAGACTCAACTCTAGAAACTACTGAACAAAGGCTTTATCCGACCAAGTACCTCACCATAGGGAGCTCTGGTACTGTTCGTAAAGAAGAAAGATGGTACAATGAGGTTATGTATCGACTATCGAGAGCTAAATAAAGTCACCATCAAAAATCGGTACCCCCTGCCACGAATTGACGACTTGTTTGATCAACTGCAAGGCGCCCAAGTATTCTAAAAAATTGACTTGCGTTCTGGTTACCATCAACTAAAAGTCAAAACGGAAAACATCGAAAAAACTGCCTTCAGAACCCGTTACGGGCACTACGAGTTCCTCGTCATGCCATTTGGCGTCACCAATGCTCCAGCGGCCTTTATGGACCTCATAAATCGAGTGTTCAAACCTTATCTTGACGAGTTCGTCATTGTCTTCATTGACGACATTCTCATATACTCCAAATCGCCAGAAGATCATGAACACCACTTGCAAAAAATTCTACAGACATTACGTGATCACAAGCTTTATGCCAAGTTGAAGAAATGCGAATTCTGGATCACTAGTGTACACTTCATCGGTCACGTCATTAACAAAGATGGCATTTCAGTTGACCCCCAAAAGGTTGCAGCAATCGTGGCCACGACCTACTAGCGTACCAGAGATTCGGAGCTTCTTGGGCCTAGCCGGCTATTACCGGTGCTTCATGCAAGATTTCTCGAAGATAGCTTCACCCTTGACCCAGCTAACTCAGAAGAACACACCCTTTGAATGGACGGACAAGCAGGAACGTTGCTTCCAAGAATTGAAGAACAGACTCGTGACGGCTCCGATACTAGCACTCCCCGCGGAAGCAGAAGGGTTTGTAATTTATAGCGATGCCTCATACAATGGTTTGGGTTGCGTTCTTATGCAAAACGGGAAGGTCATTGCTTATGCTTCCCGCCAACTAAAGACTCACGAAAAAAACTATCCAAATCATGATGTAGAATTGGCTGTGGTGATCTTCGCCCTCAAAATCTGGCGTCATTATCTCTACGGAGTAGCCTGCGAGGTCTACACTGATCACAAAAGTCTCAAATATCTGTTTACACAGAAGGAATTGAATATGAGGCAACGACGATGGCTAGAATTTATGAAGGACTACGATATAGAGATCCATCATCATCCCGGCAAAGCTAACGTAGTAGCAGACGCATTAAGTCGAAAAACGACCAAAAGTTTGGCATGTACCCTCGTTCTCCACAAGATCAATGGGTTGCTCACCAACATAATCGTGGAACCCGAGTTGATTGAAGAAATTAGAGCCCGCCAATGTGAATATTAACTTTTGAAGAAAAAGTACGAGGAGCAAGGAAACACGCCTGATCTTGACTTTACAATAAGCAATGGGATGCTAAAATTTCGAAATCGAATTTGCGTACCCGACCTTCCAGAACTCAAGAAAAGGATATTGGTAGAAACTCATAGCTCGAGGTTTGCGATCCATTCTGGCAATACAAAGATGTATCACGATTTGAAGGAACACTTCTGGTGGATAGGAATGAAGAAAGACATAGCAAGTCATGTCTCCAAACGCCTGCGTTGTCAACAAGTTAAAGCGGAACATCAGAGACCTGTAAGAATGTTGCAACCACTCCCTATTCCTGAATGGAAGTGGGAACACATTACTATGGACTTCGTGGTCAGGCTACCGCAATCAGTCTTGAAGAATGATGCAATATGGGTTATCGTGGATCGATTAACGAAGTCGGCGCATTTTCTACCAATCAGAATCATGTACTCCCTCTCTAAGTTCGCTACTCTCTACATTAAGGAAATCGTTCGCTTGCATGGCACCCCAGTTTCAATCATATCCGATAGAGACCCCCGCTTCGTGTCTCATTTCTGGAACAAATTACAAGGAGCTTTGGGAACCACTCTAAGGTTTAGCACGGCTTATCACCCGCAAACTGATGGGCAATCTGAAAGGACGATCCAGACCTTGGAAGATATGTTACGTTTGTGTGTACTAGACCTCAAAGGTAACTGGGATGATCATCTACCTTTAGTGGAGTTCGCGTATAATAATAGCTACCATGCAAGTATTGGAATGGCATCGTACGAGGCACTGTATGGAAGGAGATGTCGATCACCTCTGTGTTGGACGGAAGTTAGAGACAGAAAATTATTAGGCCCCGAGATCGTGCAAATAACAAGCGATAAAATCAACTCATCCAGCAGCGAATTCGCATTATCCAGAGCCGCCAGAAAAGCTATGCAGATACATGGAGACGAAACTTAGAATTTCAAATAGGAGATCATGTGTTCCTTAAGATCTCACCGACAAGAGGGGTTATCCGATTTGGAAAGCGAGGAAAATTAAGACCACGATATATCGGCCCATTCGAGATACTCGAAAGGATTGGTCTTGTGGCATATTGTCTTGCGCTTCCACCCGAACTATCCAAAGTCCATAATGTGTTTCACGTTTCGATGCTTCGTCGATATCTTCGAGATCCAGAGCATGTTGTCGATCATGAGAACCTATAAGTTCAAGAAGATCTCTCTTACGAAGAGCAACCTGTACAGATTCTCGATCGTCGTGATCAGATCCTTCGAAATAAGACTATACCCCTCGTAAAAGTCTTATGGAGAAACTATCGTGTCGAAGAAGCAACGTGGGAAACCGAAAGCCAAATGCAAGCCAAATACCCATACCTCTTCGAAAACCAAGGTACGTCAAGTTTGGGGACAAACTTCTTTTGAGGAGAGGAGAAATGTGACACCTGAATGTTTTAATTTTATAAATAGAACTCAAAAAAATAAATAAATAAAATAAATAAAATAATAATAATAATAAATATATATATATACATGTAATGACAATAATAATGAATAAAGAAATAATAATAAATAAATGCATAATTTAGGAAATTGGAAATTTTATTGTTAAAGAAATACGTTGTAAAACACCACACATTAAATATTTTAGTAAGTGGTAAGTGGTGATTTATAGTTGGATAGTGAGGTTTTTAGACGTAAACCTAACTTATCATTATACATAATTTTTAATCATTATGAATTACCAAAGAGGATAGTAACCCTTTAAACTCATAATTCAATTCTCAAGACGTTGGTTGGTACAGGATAAGGGTTAAACAAATGGGATAAGACTCTTCAATTAAGATAAGAGTCAAAGTATAAGGGTCAAAGTAAAAGGGGTAAATTAATGAGGGATTGGGAAATGCCGCCACGTATGCAACTATTGCTTGGGCATCACACCTTGTTTAGGTATAAATAGGGAAGTGAAGTTCGTTGGTGAAGCATAGTAACAAAGTGAACGTAAGGTGCATAACGTAGCAAGTGAGGCTCTGAAGTGCGAGGATAGTAGGGATGAATTTGTACTAGAGGTGAGTTATATTATACCTTGAGCTAGTATAATATGTTTTTTCAAAGTGGGTTCAAATTATAAAGATATTAATTTTGAAACTATTTCTCATCAATGAAAAGTTCATCTCAAAATTTTCAATTCTTGCATATAATTCTGTCATTGTGTTCTCATTTTTATTTATTTTTATCGCAAACAAAACGAGTGAAAAGTTTTTAAAGTCGCTCCTTATTTCTTATTTTGGCCCAAAACAATTTTTGACAACTAGACAGTGAGTTATTTTTGGTAATTTTTTTTTTGAGGTACTATTTTCTATCAGATTACTCATCTAATATATCTTTATCAGAGTGCGCAGCGGATAGCTTATATATGACAAATTTCGAGGACGAAATTTTAAGAGGGAAGATTGTAACAACCCAGATTTTTAATTATTCTATAGAATTTATACTAATATTATTTAATTTCAGTTAGGAAAATATATAATTTATTATATATTATTATGTGTAATTTTGTAAAACAATATAATTACTAAAAGTTTAGGGGTCAAAATATAAATAATAATAATATAGATAATAATAATAATAATGGGCGTAGTAGTAAAATAAATAATTAATTTTATGTTGGTATACGATAAAGTGTAATTTAATTAGGAATTAATTTATTTATATAATTATATTAAAATATTGGGTCAAAAGATAATTATCTTAAATATCTATTAAGGATAAGAACGAATCTATATAATTATTAATCGAATCTCGATTTGAGCCACGTATGCGCCTTATTCCCTATAAATAGAGAGGCGCTGATCTGGGCCAAAGGAGGGCAGAAAGAAAAGGAAGAGAAAGAAGAAAGGAAAAGGAAGAAAGAAAAGAGAGAAAGAAGGAAAAAAATGGTGAAAGCTAAAAGGGTCTTTGATAGTGGAAAGAAAGAATAAGGTAGTAAAGTTAAGGTGAGTTATATTATATCTTTAGTCACCAAAATGTATTTTACTTATGTTTTGACTTACTATGCTTATTTTATACAAGTTATGCTTTATAAGTTATTATAAACTATACAAATATTTCAGTTACGTGGTTTAATTTCTAAACCCTATTTGTAAAAAAGAAACCCATGGATATGTTTGTTTTACTTTTAAAGAATATTTGGCTATGACCTTATATACAATTATGTTTTGTAAGTACCATCACGGGAGTCTCACGCCTTGGGGGACTTAAATAACCATTGACTTCTGTTTGACCACTTTGTGGTCCTCTGTTTGTCATGGATCTATTGACCTTTGTTTTGTGCGGACCAAAGTGCTGTGCGGAGCTAAGTGCTACACTATTGTGGGAGCCACCTCTAGAATCCGTACAAGCCACCTCTTGAATTCGTACCTCTGTTCTGATTGTCATACCTGTGACCTCTGTTCTGTTCTGTTCTGTTCTGTACCGTGGTTATGGTCATTTACTTACATAATTTCTGTATTTCAGTTTCTGCTATTTAAATGATTTATTTACCAAACTGAGTTATGTAAATATTTTGACCTAACTCACTATCCATGGTTATTTCGTGTCCCTTATACTCTTGGTATAATATTTCTCACTCTGCCATGTGCTTATAGTTGTTTACCAATTTTCAAGAAACAATACAATTCAGAAATAGCCTTTGGAAAGTCTTAGATGCGGGGCTGCTGAATAGACACACACAACACTTTTATTGATATTTTTTTTTATATGTAAATATCGACCTTTTTGGTCAGTATAATTCTGTAATAAAAATAGAAGCTCCAATGATTATTTTGGTACCCTCATTTAAATATTACTTCCGCTCGCGTTTATTTATTTGTTTATGAATTGGCCGGAGGTAACCTCAGTTACTGGCCATCACGATACTTAACCCTTGGGTACTGGCCAGTAACTGAGGTTACCTCCGGCCAATTCTTAAACAAATCAATAAACGCAAGCGGAAGTAAAATTTAAATAAGGGTAACAAAATAATCATCGGAGCTTCTATTTTTTATTACAAAATTCATTGACCAAAAATGTTGATATTTACATAGAAAAATATCAATAAAAGTGTTGTGTGTCCTATGCTCCAATGATGATTTTTTTTTTTATTTTTTATAAACCATTGCTCTGATACCATTTGTCACGACCCGCTCCCCGTACCCAAGGGTTAAGCATCGTGATGGCCAGTAACTGGGGTTACCTCCGGCCAATTCTTAAACAAATTAATAAACACGAGTGGAAGTAATATTTAAGTAAGGGTACCAAAATAATCATCGGAGCTTCTATTTTTATTACAAAATTTACTGACCAAAAAGGTCGATATTTACATAGAGAAATATCATAAAAATACTGTGTGTGTGTCTATTCTGCAACCTGACTTTCCAAAAAGCTATTTCTGAAGTGCATTGTTTCTTGAAAATTGGTAAACAACTATAAGCACATGGCAGAGTGAGAAATATTATGCCAAGAGTATAAGGGACACGAATAACCATGGATAGTTAGTTAGGCCAAAACATTTAAGATAACTTAGTCGGAACAAATAAATCATTGGTAACCAAATCATTTAAGTGGCAGAAACTGTTCATTTAAGTAGCAGAACTGAAATACATAAATTATGAAAGTAAATGACCATAACCACGGTACCGAACAGAACAAAACAGAGGTCACAGAAGTGACACTCAGAACAGAGGTACGGATTCAAGAGATGGCTCGTACGGATTCTAGAGGTGGCTCCCACAATAGTGTAGCACTTAGCTCCGCACAACACTTTGCCCCGCACAGAACAGAGGTCAATGAATCAGAGGGCCACAAAGTAACCAAACAGAGGCCAATGGTTATTTAAGTTCCTCAAGGCGTGGGACTCCCGTGGTGTTACTTACAAAATTTAATTGTTTATAAGGTTATAGTCAAATATTATTTAAAATATAAACAAACATATCCATAGGTTTTCTTTTAAGTAAATAGGGTTCATAAATAAAACCACATAACTGAAACCTTTATAAGACATAACTTTTATTAATATACTAATAAAACATAACTTATATAAAATAAATATGGTAAGTCAAAACATAAGTAAAATATATTTTGGTAACTCAAGATATAATATAACTCACCTTAACTTTAATACCTCACCCTTTCTTTCAACTACCAAAGACCCTTTCACCTTCCACTATTCTTTCTTTCTTTCTTTCTTCTTTCTTGTCATTTCTTCTTTTCTTTTCTCTCTTTCCAATGGACGCCTCATCCATTTTATAGGGGGGAGAGAGCATACGTGGCAGATTTCAATAATAATTACAAAGATTCATTCTTATCTTTAATAGATATTTAGGATAATTACCTTTTGACCCAATATTTTAATATAATTATATAAATTAATTAATTCCTAATTAAATTACACTTTATCATATACCAACAGAAAATTAATTATTTATTTTACTACCACACCCATTATTACTATTATTATTTAATTACAGTTGAAAAATATATGATCTATTTTCTATTATTATGTATAATTTTATAAAATAATATAATTATTAAAAATTGAGGGGTCAAAGTAAATTAAAATAAAATAATTGGGTACCAAACACTTATTTAAAATAGTCATTTGAGCTTTATTGAATTACAAGAGTCTGATAAAAAAAAACAAAACAGACAGGAATCAAAAAGGAAAAAAAAAACAACACAACGATTCATTTCCCATCTTGATCCCGCTAAACCTCGTCACCTGAAACAGGGTAACAGCTATAAGCACATAGTAGAGTGAAAAATATTATACTGTGAGTGTAGGGGCACAAAATAGCCATGGATATTTATTTAAGCTAAAACATTAACATAATTTGAGTTGAATACACAAATTAATTAAGTGCCAGTAACTGAAATAATTAACTATAACCACGGTACATAACAGAACAGAACAGGGGTCACTAAGTGACAATCACTACAGGGGTCAATGGATCCATGACAAATAGGGGACCACAAATATGGTCAAACATGGGCCAATGGTTATTTAAGTCCCCCAAGGTATGGAACTCCCGTGGTGGTACTTACAAAACATAATTGTATATAAGGTCATAATCAAATATTCTTTAAAAGTAAAACAAACATACCCATGGGTTTCACTTTAGCAAACAGGGTTCAGAAAATAATCTACGTAACTGAAATCTTTATAAAACATAACTTTTATTAATAAAACATAACTTTTATAAAATAAATCATGGTGAGTCAAAACATACGTAAACTATATTATGGTAACTCAAGACATATTTAAAACATATTATACTAGCTCAAGGTATAATATAACTCACCTCTAGTACAAATTCATCCCTACTATCCTCGCACTTCAGAGCCTCACTTGCTACGTTACGCACCTTACGCTCACTTTGTTTCTATGCTTCACCAACGAACTTCACTTCCCTATTTATACCTAAACAAGGTGTGATGCCCAAGCAATAGTTGCATACGTGGCGGCATTTCCCAATCCCTCACTAATTTACCCCTTTTACTTTGACCCTTATACTTTGACTCTTATCTTAATTCAAGAGTCTTATCCCATTTGTTTAACCCTTATTCTGTACCAACCAACGTCTTGAGAATTGAATTATGAGTTTAAAGGGTTACTATCCTCTTTGGTAATTCATAATGATTAAAAATTACGTATAATGATAAGTTAGGTTCACATCTAAAAACCTCACTATCCAACTATAAATCAACACTTACCACTTACTAAAATATTTAATGTGTGGTGTTTTACAACGTATTTCTTTAACAATAAAATTCTCAATTTCCTAAATTATGCATTTATTTATTATTATTTCTTTATTCATTATTATTGTCATTACATGTATATATATATTTATTATTATTATTATTTTTTTTTTTGAGTTCTATTTATAAAATTAAAACATTCGGGTGTCACATTTCTCCTCTCCTCAAAAGAAGTTTGTCCCCAAACTTGACGTACCTTGGTTTTCGAAGAGGTGTGGGTATTTGGCTTGCATTTGGCTTTCGATTTCCCACGTTGCTTCTTCGACACGATAGTTTCTCCATAAGACTTTTACGAGGGGTATAGTCTTATTTCGAAGGATCTGATCACGACGATCCAGAATCTGTACAAGTTGCTCTTCGTAAGAGAGATCTTCTTGAACTTCTAGCTTCTCATGATCAACAACATGCTCTGGATCTCGAAGATATCAACGAAGCATCGAAATGTGAAACACATTATGGACATTGGATAGTTCGGGTGGAAGTGCAAGACGATATGCTACAGGACCAATCCTTTCGAGTATCTCGAATGGGCCGATGTATCGTGGTCTTAATTTTCCTCGCTTTCCAAATCGGATAACCCCTTTTGTCGATGAGATCTTAAGGAACACATGATCTCCTATTTGAAGTTCTAAGTCTCGTCTCCGTGTATCTGCATAGCTTTTCTGGCGGCTCTGGGCAGTGCGAATTCGCTGGTGGATGAGTTGGATTTTATCGCTTGTTATTTGCACGATCTCGGGGCCTAATAATTTTCTGTCTCCAACTTCCGTCCAACACAGAGGTGATCGACATCTCCTTCCATAGAGTGCCTCGTACGGTGCCATTCCAATACTTGCATGGTAGCTATTATTATACGCGAACTCCACTAAAGGTAGATGATCATCCCAGTTACCTTTGAGGTCTAGTACACACAAACGTAACATATCTTCCAAGGTCTGGATCGTCCTTTCAGATTACCCATCAGTTTGCGGGTGATAAGCCGTGCTAAACCTTAGAGTGGTTCCCAAAGCTCCTTGTAATTTGTTCCAGAAATGAGACACGGAGCGGGGGTCTCTATCGGATACGATTGAAACTGAGGTGCCATGCAAGCGAACGATTTCCTTAATGTAGAGAGTAGCGAACTTAGAGAGGGAGTACATGATTCTGATTGGTAAAAAATGCGCCAACTTCGTTAATCGATCCACGATAACCCATATTGCATCATTCTTCGAAACTGATTGCGGTAGCCCGACCACGAAATCCATAGTAATGTGTTCTTACTTCCATTCAGGAATAGGGAGTGGTTGCAACATTCCTGCAGGTCTCTGATGTTCCGCTTTAACTTGTTGACAACGCAGGCATTTGGAGACATGACTTGCTATGTCTTTCTTCATTCTTGTCCACCAGAAGTGTTCCTTCAGATCGTGATACATCTTCGTATTGCCAGGATGGATCGCAAACCTCGAGCTATGAGCTTCTACCAATATCCTTTTCTTGAGTTCTGGAAGGTCGGGTACGCAAATTCGATTTCGAAATTTTAGCATCCCATTGCTTATTGTAAAGTCAGGATCAGGCGTGTTTCCTTGCTCCTCGTACTTTTTCTTCAAAAGTTTATCTTCACATTGGTGGGCTCTAATTTCTTCAATCAACTCGGGTTCCACGATTATGTTGGTGAGCAACCCATTGATCTTGTGGGGAATGAGGGTACATGCCAAACTTTTGGTCGTTTTTCGACTTAATGCGTCTGCTACTACGTTAGCTTTGCCGGGATGATGATGGATCTCTATATCGTAATCCTTCATAAATTCTAGCCATCGTCGTTGCCTCATTTTCAATTCCTTCTGTGTAAACAGATATTTGAGACTTTTGTGATCAGTGTAGACCTCGCAGGCTACTCCGTAGAGATAATGACGCCAGATTTTGAGGGCGAAGATCACTGCAGCCAATTCTAGATCATGAGTTGGATAGTTCTTTTCGTGAGTCTTTAGTTGGCGGGAAGCATAAGCAATGACCTTCCCGTTTTGCATAAGAACACAACCCAAACCATTGTATGAGGTATCACTATAAATTACAAACCCTTCTGCTTCCGCGGGGAATGCTAGTATCGGAGCCGTCACGAGTCTGTTCTTCAATTCTTGGAAGCAACGTTCCTGCTTGTCCGTCCATTCAAAGGGTGTGTTCTTCTGAGTTAGCTGGGTCAAGGGTGAAGCTATCTTCGAGAAATCTTGCACGAAGCGCCGGTAATAGCCGGCTAGGCCCAAGAAGCTCCGAATCTCTGGTACGTTAGTAGGTCATGGCCAATCCACGATTGCTGCAACCTTTTGGGGGTCAACTGAAATGTCATCTTTGTTAATGGCGTGACCTAGGAAGTGTACACTAGTGATCCAGAATTTGCATTTCTTCAACTTGGCATAAAGCTTGTGATCACGTAATGTCTGTAGAACTTTTTGCAAGTGGTGTTCATGATCTTTTGGCGATTTGGAGTATATGAGAATGTCGTCTATGAAGACAATGACGAACTCATCAAGATAAGGTTTGAACACTCGATTCATGAGGTCCATAAAGGCTGCTGGAGCATTGGTGACGCCAAATGGCATGACGAGGAACTCGTAGTGCCCGTAACGGGTTCTGAAGGCAGTTTTTCCGATGCTTTCCGTTTTGACTTTTAGTTGATGGTAACCAGAACGCAAGTCAATTTTTGAGAATACTTGGGCGCCTTGCAGTTGATCAAACAAGTCGTCAATTCGTGGCAGGGGGTACCGATTTTTTATGGTGACTTTATTTAGCTCTCGATAGTCGATACATAACCTCATTGTACCATCTTTCTTCTTTACGAACAGTACCGGAGCTCCCCATGGTAAGGTACTTGGTCAGATAAAGCCTTTGTTCAGTAGTTTCTGGAGTTGAGTCTTTAGTTCTTTCAATTCTGCCATGGACATGCGGTAAGGGGTCTTTGAGATTGGTTATGTACCAGGTTGGGTTTCAATGGTGAACTCGATTTCTCGATCAACTAGGGTGCCAGGGAGGTCTTCAGGAAATACATCCGGAAATTATCGAACCACAGGGATTGCATCAAGTGTGGGGGTCTCTTGTTTAGTATCAATCACATAACAGATACAACCACAACAACCCTTCTTTTTCAGTCGTTGGGTTGTCATGAAGGACATAATACATGGAGGGGGAGAGGCTCCAGTTTCTTCGAAGACAAGCTTGAGTTGGTTTGGCGTCCTGAGGAAGACCTTTTTGGCTTTACAATCTATAGAGGCATGGTTGGCAGCTAACCAATCCATTCCTAAGATTACATCAAAGGTACTAATGCGAAGGGGTATCAAGTCTACGTGTAAGGTTTCGCCTTTTAAAGATATAGTACAAGATTTGTACACATTAGTACTAAGGGCGGAATTACCAGAAGGAAAAGACACAGACAATACATATTCTAAGGGTTCGGGTGTTGCTGTCAACTTGGTAGCAAAGTGTGGTGTAACAAAAGAATGAGTTGAGCCAGAGTCAAAGAGAACATGGACTAAGTGACCACAAACAGAAAGTGTACCTGACACAACATTTTCAGTAACTTCTGGATTTCCAGGCACCAGGGCAAAAACTCTTCCTTGGCGTTTTTGGTCCTTTCTCACTCCTCCAGGTACTGCGGGTTTTCGGACTGTTTCAAAGGGGCAAACGAGCTTTGGACAATTTCTCAGTAAATGGCCAACTTGGCCACATCTAAAGCATGCTCCCGTATCCTGACGGCACTGTCCCTAATGAGTCCTTCCACAGGTAGAGCAAGCAGGAATGGTGCCACCTTTAGGGTCTGCAAGACTTTGATTGCTTGGACCGGTTGAACTGGTTGTGCTCGTATTTGCTTTCTTGGGAGGCGCGGCACTGGGCCTTCTGTTATCTCTTTCCCAAAATCGCTTCCTCTGGCTTGGTTCTCCGGAACACAAGGCTTTAATCCCTTTTTCCGCAATGTATGCTCGATCTACCACCGCCGCATAGGTTGGTAGTTTCAAAACCTCCAGCCTGTCTTTAATTTCAGGATCCAATCCTGCTTCGAATTTTCTGGCCTTTCGAGCTTCGGTGGGAATGACATATGTCGCGAACCGGGCCAGTTGTGTGAACTTACTTTCATATTCGGCCACTGTCATGGTTCTTTGCCTTAGGTGTATGAATTCTAACGCTTTTTGTTCCCTGTAGTGAATCTGGGAAATACTTTTCATAGAATACCTCTAAAAATCTTACCCAAGTCACAATATCCTCCTTCTCCAGGGTAAGAAGCTACCATTCTTATGTATCATCTTTGAAGGTGAATGTGGCAAAAGTCACCTTTTGTCTTTCTGCGCAAGGTAGCGCGCGAAAGATTTTCTCCATGTCCCTGACCCAAGCCTCTGCCACTAATGGATTTGGACTGCTGACAAACGTGGTGGGTTTCAGATCTTGAAATTGTTTAATCGTAGTCGATTCTTCTCGTCTCTCTAATGTCCCATTGGTTATGCTGGTCTGCAAGGCCTGCAAAAAGTTAGTGACTGCCCTTTCCATGATTTGTTCCATTGGAATGGTACCGCTGACTGATGATCCGGTTTCATTTCCTTCGTTGGCCATTACTACAAGGTAAAATGATATAAGCATGACATCATATTGATATAATTTTGATACCACATCATATATAACATATTAGTTCTATTATCCCCATATTCACATATAACACATTAGTTTTACTATCACATTAATATCACCACATTAGTTTTACTATCACATTAATATCACCACATTCATGTATAACATATTAGTTTTACCATCACGTTAATACTACTACATTACTACCATATATACATCATTGTTACCATACACAGGGCATTAGTCTGGCGGTCACAAATTAATGTCTAATCCTACTGATACAAAAAGATTAGACTACTCATGGTCAGCTCACAAAAAGGGTCTTCTGGTCAGACATCTAGAATGGACTGTTAGGTCACCAGGAGAACTGGCTTTGGAAAACTGGCCCATGAAATAACCCCGGAAACTCACTTTGCATGATGGACTCAAACTCCCATCCACTGAGCTGAACTCCGAAGCAGCTTCATACTACCTGAACCATGTAAACAGGAGCACCGTGATCATAACCCCAAAATTCCCATCTAGTAATCCGTATCGGTGTCTCCAAGAATGATGCACCGTCGGTAAAGTCCACAGCTGGGGTATAGACAATGTGCTGTGGAGGAGATGTCGTGGTGCGAATGTGGCTACTAGGGTATGCGAGTCCCCTCCTTTCTGCAAAGCCTACGGGTAGGAGTGCGACCAGAAAATGTGGCAGTTCTAGGTCCGGAACAAGACCAACAACGTGGGTCGGTCCTATGTACCTTTCACGAGTGCTACCTCGGCTAAGTCTCCAGAATAATAAATCCTCGTCGGGGTCAGCCTGCAAATAAATGGGTCTTCCCATGAGATGGTCAAGTGTTGGATGGGCTTGTCTGACAAGACTCTCTGAGTCACCCCAGCCCTCTAATTGGTTTGGGAGGAGATGAGCTTCTGGGGGCTCGTACCAGAATAACTCCATTAGGTTTGCCATTTCCTACAACACAAGAAAACTTAGCCTAGACATATATATAACATGGTTTATTTGCGTTAAACATACTACATAATACCAAATAATGCAAGTTTAATATATATATATATTTGAAATTATTTAATTAATGTGAATTGTAAATAATGTGAAAATTATACAGAAAAAATTTAAAACCTTATACTATATATATATTATTTATTTATTTATTTAAAAAAAAAAACCATTGCTCTGATACCACTTTTGTCACAACCCAAACCCGATACCCAAAAGGTCGGCGTCGTAACAAGATAAAAATGAAATAATTTAAATAATTTTGGAGTCGTAGCGCAAGCGGAAAAATAAATTAAAATAAAATAATTGGATACCAAACACTTATTTAAAATAGTCATTTGAGCTTTATTGAATTACAAGAGTCTGATAAAAAAAAAACAAAACAGACAGGAATCAAAAAAGAAAAAAAAAACAATACAACGATTCATTTCCCATCTTGATCCCGCTAAACCTCGTCACCTGAAAGGGGGTAACAGCTATAAGTACATAGCAGAGTGAAAAATATTATACTGTGAGTGTAGGGGCACAAAATAGCCATGGATATTTATTTAAGCTAAAACATTAACATAATTTGAGTTGAATACACAAATTAATTAAGTGCCAGTAACTGAAATAATTAACTATAACCACGGTACATAATAGAACAGAACAGAACAAGGGTCACTAAGTGACAATCATTACAGGGGTCAATGGATCCATGACAAACAGGGGACCACAAATATGGTCAAACAGGGGCCAATGGTTATTTAAGTCCCCCAAGGCATGGGACTCCCGTGGTGGTACTTACAAAACATAATTGTATATAAGGTCATAATCAAATATTCTTTAAAAGTAAAACAAACATACCCATGGGTTTCACTTTAGCAAACAGGGTTCAGAAAATAATCCACGTAACTGAAATCTTTATAAAACATAACTTTTATAAAATAAATCATAGTGAGTCAAAACATACGTAAACTATATTATGGTAACTCAAGACATATTTAAAACATATTATACTAGCTCAAGGTATAATATAACTCACCTCTAGTACAAATTCATCCCTACTATCCTCGCACTTCAGAGCCTTACTTGCTACGTTACGCACCTTACGCTCACTTTGTTTCTATTCTTCACCAACGAACTTCACTTCCCTATTTATACCTAAACAAGGTGTGATGCCCGAGCAATAGTTGCATACGTGGCGGCATGTCCCAATCCCTCACTAATTTACCCCTTTTACTTTGACCCTTATACTTTGACTCTTATCTTAATTCAAGAGTCTTATCCCATTTGTTTAACCCTTATCCTGTACCAACCAACGTCTTGAGAATTGAATTATGAGTTCAAAGGGTTACTATCCTCTTTGGTAATTCATAATGATTAAAAATTACGTATAATGATAAGTTAGGTTCACGTCTAAAAACCTCACTATCTAACTATAAATCAACACTTACCACTTACTAAAATATTTAATGTGTGGTGTTTTACAACGTATTTCTTTAACAATAAAATTCCCAATTTCCTAAATTATGCATTTATTTATTATTATTTCTTTATTCATTATTATTGTCATTACATATATATATATATATATATTTATTATTATTATTATTATTATTTTTATTTATTTTTTTTGAGTTCTATTTATAAAATTAAAACATTCGGGTGTCACGATACCTACCGTTCAAGGTACTAGTTAAAAACCTGACTTAGTACATTTTATTGGACGTGACGTATGAAAACTAAAGATTACTTGTACCCGTAGGAGTCACATATTTTTTTGGATTATTTGTAGGATTGTATCGGAGCCATAGACGGAATACATGTAAGTGCATGGGTTACGGTCCCAGATGCTACAACATATTTCAGTAGGAAATACTATCACGTGTAAAATATCAAGGCCGCGTCCGATTTTGACATGTGTTTCATCTTCGTTTCGCTTGGATGGGAAGGAAGTATGCACGATAGTCACATCTTCAATGAGATAGTAACAAATGACAATGTCCCATTTCTACACCCTGAAAAAGGTAACAAAATAATTTCATTTATGTGGGTACCTAATATCTGAGAAAACCTAGTTAATTTAATTTATATTGAATGGGTGGTTTGAGTGAAAAAATGGTCATGTATGTAGGAAAATATTATCTTGTCGATGCTGGCTATCCGAACCGGATAGGTTACTTAGCACCTTTCAAAGGTAGTCGTTACCACCAACAAGAATTCCGTATTAGTGAAGAGAATAGGACAACAAACACCCCTAGGGAATTATTTAACAAAGTTCACTCGTCGTTACGCAGTGTAGTGGAACGGACTTTCAGCGCCTGGAAAAAGCGATGGGGGTTTATTAGAGACATGCCTCGGTAAGATTTTGCAAATGTGCAAGTTCAATTAGTAGGTGCGTCAATAGCATTACATAATTTTATACGTCGAAATACAGGCAATCCCACAACTGTTCACCTCCGTTTCAACAAAGAAGAGGCTACGGCTTTTGTAAATGCCATACCAAAAATTGAATATGACGAGGATGGTTTAATGGTTGGGAATGAGGACTCGCATATGGCATTGGTGCGACTTCGCATACGGGACAAGTTAGTATACATGCGTAAGAATAGGTTGTTAGGAAATATATAGTACTTCGCCTAAAGTTTGTAGGTGTGTAACAATGGTAGGCTACGCGTTACAATTCGTACGTAAGTATATCATAATGTACAATATGTATCTTTGTACATGGTAAATGTAATCGAAATTAGCATTGTCCAAGTCATTAAAAAAAAAATAGAAAATGGGTTTTAGGAAAACAGGGAAAAATAAAAAATAACCCGTTAGAAAATCAAAATTATCATTGTTCACGTCATTTGAGAAAACCAAAAACACAAAAAGCCTTTCTTTAAAAAAAAAAAAAAAACATTAATGCAACCGAAATTAGCTTTGGGCTGTGATTGGTAGCTCGAAAGCCTCCCGCCCCGAATCCCCTGAATTTGGAAAGAAGAAGAAAGAAGGAAGAAGCAGGAGAAGAGAATAACTGGACTGGAGGGGGCAAATTATTCAGTGGCTGGAGGCAGAGGCAAGAGGCAGAGGAAGGGGTGGGAGGCGAAGGCGGTGCGGCGGGGCTGGGCTGGGCTGCAAAGGCAGGGGGCAGAGGAAGGGATGGGAGGCGGAGGCGGCGGGGCTGGGCTGCGACGGAGCTGGGCTGGACGACGACCGGGCTGGGCGACGACGGAGCTGGGCTGGACGACGATCGGGCTCGGCGATCGGCGATCGGCTCTCCTCTCCTCCTCTCTTTCTCTCTTCTCTCTCTTCTCCTCCTCTCTTTCTCCCCTGGTTCAGACAAAAAATAAAAATAAATAAATAAATAAAAAATAAAAAAACTAATGCCCAAAACGACGTCGTTTTGGGCATTATGGGGATTCGGAGGAAGGAAATTCGAGCTCCAAAGCTTTATTCATTAGCTTTTATGTGCGTAAAATGAAAATATATAAAAAAAAAGTGACACAAGTTAAAAAAATTAAAAGATTCAAACAAATTAATAAAAAAAAAAAAGTTTGAACAAATCCAGCAAAGAAATTAATTTTAAAAAAAAAACAAATTCAAACAATTAATAAAAAACGCCTTTTCCAAAATGAAGAAACAAATTAATAAAAAAACTATGACCAAAAAAAGACAAAAAAAAAAAAATAACGCCACTATTGGAAAAATCTAGTTTCCACGTAATTTTCAAAAAAAAAAAAAAAAACCTAAGCAGCCCTACCAAAAAATAAACAACTTGAAAAAAAAAATAAAAAAACAACAAAATTTCCAAGCAAACACTAGGCTGACGTGTGGGTCAGCCGTGTGTGCAGTTTGGTACGTTGACCTCAAGGGCATTTGGGTCATTACACATGTGGCCACTTCACAAAAAAATCAAAAAGTTAAAAAAGTCAAAAAAAACTTATTCCAAATTAAATTTTTTAGCCTCAAGCTAAAATAATCAAAATAGCCAAAATTTTAAAATGGCAACCCACTTTCCAAAACACTCCTAAATGCATTTCACGAATTTGTGATCCAATATATTCTATCATTTTATTTCATTTATTCGTACCATAAATTTTAAGGTAAATTATTCTTTTATTTTTTTAAATTTACCTTAATTATATTTTAAAGAAACTACCATAAATTTTAAAATAATTTACAGTACCTTAATTATATGACTACCGTAAATTATTATCTTTTACGGTAATTATCAGTAATTATAATTACAGTATTCATATAATTACGATATATGACTACCGTAAATTATTATCTTTACCGGTAAACGGTAGTCATATAATTTACCGTAAATTATATATTACTGTAAAGATAATAATAATTACCGATAATTACCTTAATTATATGACTACTGTAAATAATTACCGTAAATTATCTTTTATCCATTAAGGGCATGTTTGATTGGGTAGATTAGAGTATGAGATTGGGATTATTAATCCGTGGGCCCAATTATCCTATGTTTGTTTTAAAATTTTAGTTTGGGATTAATAATCCAACGGATAATTAATCCAACAAATTTGTAGGATTATTAGTAATGGGGTAGGGGTGGGATTATTAATCCAATGGATATTAATCCAATTGGATAGTGAATACCACACTAATCTAATAGGATTGTTAATACTTCACTATTAATCTTTTGAATCAAACATGACCTAAAGAGACTACCATCGGGTTATGGTTTTCCTATTCCTATCATACGTGAATTCAAAGAATTGATTGATTATTACGGTGATCAAGGTCCAGATGAGTTCTTCAGGAGTCAAATTCTCAACTCTAAATCTACAGTTTTGAAATCCGCTAGCTTGACAATCCGCGAAGATTATGTGGTGCTTGTCCTCGACGCCATTAGTTTTCCAATCCTCTTCGACACATCTAAGATCAAGAAGATAAACCGGTTCTGATGATTTCTTCTCCAGGTTGGCCTTCACTGGCCGTTATTGTGTATGTCAATATCTCGATCCTTCCCAACCTAATCACTCTTCTTTGAAACTCTTCATTTCATCTATTCTTCATGCTTGCCATCATAAATTCATTCCACTATTCTGTAGTTGCTTGGATGACCCTTTCACCAACTTAGAAACAGAATTAGTAGGGTCAACAAATAAAGGCCATGTAGACTTCATTTCACTCAACGATCGCATGCGTTTTGACTTTGTGTTTCGATTGTTCTGTGATGATAAGAGTCCTTCTGATCTGATACCGCTATCGGGTCTGAAGGGCCTGAACTTGTTGACAAGTGGCAAAACTATGACATGGCTATGCTACAACCATTTGGGTTGAGGAAGGTTCCATGCTTTCTAAAAGATTTTGCGAGGAACATGAACTTGATACCTAACTCCTTCTTTACATCTAATTATAATAAGCTTTGTGATGCTTTTGAAGTTCACGCCAAGCCAATACTAGATGAAGCTGTGAGGATGGGGATTAAACGAGACGAAGCTTGCCATAACTTAGTTTTTTTTGCTTGTTCCAATGCCTATGGTGGCTTCGAGGCTTGGTTCCCAGTACTGATCAAATGGGTTGGGTTAGCTGGCATTGGCAAGGAAGTGCACAAACAATTGGCAAACGAAATCAGGAGTATTGTTAACTCTACAAATGGTCTCACTTTTGCTGCACTAAAGATGGCCTTGACTAGTTCGGTTGTCTACGAGGCGTTGAGGATCGAACCACCATTCCCATTCCAGCATGGAAGGGCAAAGGAGGAATTAGTGGTGCAAAGCCATGAAGCGGCTTTTAAAATCGACAAGGGTGAGATGATCTTAGGGTACCAGCCATTTGCGACCAGAGATCCTAAAATTTTTAAGGATGCTGAAAAGTTTGTAGCACATAGGTTTGTGGGAGGAGAGGGGAAGAAGCTACTCAGGTATGTGTATTGGTCAAATGGACGTGAGACCGATGATCCAACCCTGGAAAATAAGCAATGCCCGGGAAAGGATATGGTGGTGATGTTGTCTAAGGTCATGTTGGTGGAACTCTTCTTACGTTACGACACGTTTGCAGTAGTTGATGATCGTTCGCCTATTTGGATGGAATAATATTAGATCATGAAAAAAACAATTATGAAATGGTTTATGAAGATTTTTCATTCTTTAATTAATGTTTGGTGTTTTCATACATATGTAATCTAACAATGAAGAATATTTCATGATTATTTTGATGATACCTAACATTACTCATTTGGATGGGACCTTCATGTACAATCACGTGGATGAGTTGGCCAAGTCAAAATTTAATGTACCGGTGATACTAATGGTATAAGGGGGGTTTGGAAAGATAGCTCTGTTAAAATAGTTTATTAAAAGATAAAATAAATTAAAATAATTAATAAAATAAAATGTCATATTTAACTTATAAGTATTTCACTTTTTCTCTCATAACTATTAAATCAACTACTAAAAAAAAACTAACTTCTCAAACACAACTATTTTAGTCAAATTAAAATAATTAAAAAAATCAAATAATTAACTTCTCAAATAAAGCATAGTCTCACTAATAAATAACAAATTCTCATGTGACAATAAATGGTGAAAAAACATTAGATAGTGAAACTGATGACATGGTATAACTGTTGAAGTTTATTTTGGGTCAATGACTGCCCGATTATTTTTTTGAAAAAATAACTTTTTTACAATGGTTTAAACCATCTTTTTTTATTTTAAATTATAAAATAAAATAATGATCATAATTTACATTGATAAACACCGCTCATATGTGAATAAGGATCTTATCTCATTAATTATTTTTGTACAACAATCTTATTAATTATGAGAAAAATTAGAGATTATGAAATTTTTTTCATAAAAATGATTATGAAAGATTTATGATCATTGGATTACCTTGATTAGTATGTGGTGCTTTATTCTAAGTGTAATTCAAGAATTATAAAGTTTTCATGATTATTTTCATGATACCTAACATTACTGATTAATTATTTGGGAGCTCTAAACTATGAGCTCTAAAGGAGCTCTAAGGGGTGGGTTCCACCCATTGATGTGATATTTTAGCCTTAGTTTTTTGTTTTTTTTTTTTTAAATTTCCACCTCATTAGTACTCAATTAAAGTTCTCAATTTAGAGGATGAATCATTGTTGTTTTTTTTAAAACAAGATAAATCCATAACAAATAATCCATTGGAATTTAAAATTAAATAAGAATCATATAAAAATATTGTGTAGATTTTTTTTAACCATAAACTCTAAAACGTCATCCTTTTATTTGAACTATAAATGTAAGGTAGAGTATTAAGGGGTTGTTTGGAGTGTCCTAAATAAGTGTACTTTTTATCTTTTTGAACTAAAAAATTGAGGTTGAAAATATGGATGTTTGGGTTAACTTTTTGACTTTTTATGGAAAAATATGTAATAAAAAATTGTAAAAATTGATTTGTAGGGAAAAATTCGAATTGGGAATTGTGCAGCCGTAATTGTTGACTTTTGGTGAATAGTGTTAACTTTTTAACTTTTTGAGTAACTTTTTGGCTTTTTAACTTTTTTCATACTACCCAAACTTGGCCTAAATTATGGAGGAGGGTTCCCTCTCATATAAAATTTGGATTGGAGGCAGCAATTCAGGCTAGGGGTAAGCGCAGGTCGGTTGTGGCCACGGAACCTTCAATTCGTCATCCGTCCGCCAGATTGGCAGATTGGAGAAAATCAATCCGCATCCATCCATCAATCCGACGAATGTGGATTGAGCGGATTGGCGGTTTGGTGGATGAATGCGAATCGGTTTGACGGTTTAAAATTTTATAAATTTTCAACATGTGCACTTCCTCAACAAAAAAAAAAAAAATATTACAGTTAATGACTTAAAAAAGTATTACAATTACTGTATGCCTCATCTAAAGAAAGAAAGTTTGAAACTTTAAAATATTACAATCACTGCATGCCTCATCCGCATATCACAATCGTAGCATAATTCATCCACATAAAGTATTACAATCTGTGGTTCTTAAAATATAAAAACAATTCAAACCACCAAAACCATGAACAGAGTAGTAATAGAAATTGTATGTCTCTGTATTGTTACATCTATATATGTTTTTTAAAATAAAAACCAATCAGCATATATCATATTTTCTATTTATTATTTTTAGAGTTAGATTTAAAAACCAAAAAATATATTTAAGTTGAAAACTTTTTTTCAACAGAATATTTAAACTCATTTTCAATTGAAAACACAAACAAAATATTTAAACAAATTGAAAACACAAAGTCTTATAAATTACTAGGGGTGCTGGCAGTTTGGCGGTTCGGTTGCGGCCAAAGGAATCTCAAATTCACCATCCGTCCGCCAAATTGGCGGATTGGAGAAAATCAATCTACAACCATCCGCTCGTTATCACGCATCCGTCCAAAATGCGGCAGATTGGTTCGGTTCGATCGATTTTGACGGATCGGTATATCCGCTACTCACCCCTAATTCAGGCCCATTGGGTTCATTCCGTTTTAATTATCCGAACTATTTATTTTGTTGGACTTTGTGTATTTCATCCATAAAAAAAAATTAGGTCGATTCGATAATTGTAACTTGTTTAATTTACCAAGTTTTTTATTAAAAAAAAAAAAGTCAATAATTGTATTTTTAAAAATAAACCATAATTGAACAATTTGCAGAGTTATCGGATCAACTTAATTTTTGTGTAAGTGAAATATACAAAATATTCAACAAAATTAACAGTTCGAATAATATCCATATGTCACAGTGAATAATTTTTCCAAAAACGGAATATACATGGGATCAGACGAAACTCTCAGAGCATGTGTGTAATATTTCTAACATTATTGTACATAAAAAAATAAAGTAAAATTAAAGAATTAAGGTCTCGTTTGGCAAATGATTTTTTTAGCTAAAGAGTCAAAAAATTATTAAAAAAATCAAAAAGCCAACAACCCATATCAAAAATTCAAAAATTCTCTTTTCTCTCTACTTTTTGCACATCTTTTCGTAAAAACTAAAAAGTCATCCCAAACATACTAGTTTTTTTTAGTTTATATTTTAGCCAAATAACCAAAAAAATTACTAAATTAGCATGTTTCCAAGCGAGACCTAAGCCAAAAAAAAGAAAAAAAAAAAAACCCATGCAATGACCACACAACATTCGTGGGTGGCAACAAGGTTCAAAGAGTCGATCAAAATAAAAAAAACGCGGTTCAAAGACAAAAATACAGTACAAAACTATCAAACAAACATTCCTCTTTAATTAAGCAAAATTAAAGAATAATAACAATACAATAGAAAGATTCGTGAGTCAGTCTAATTATTAGAAACCACACAAAATGATCTATTCAGTCAACACAAAACATAGTCGAAAAAACAAAAAAAAAAAGAAAGAAGAAAAGTGCACTAAATCACTGGTGCATCACAAATGCTCGTGCCAAGGCATCAGTGATTTTGGTTATCAAATATTTTGGTGATTATAGCAAATTAGGGGCGTCGACAGTGAGCCTTGCACATGAATTTGCAGTCATAGAAACAAGGTCCACCGCAGTGAAGAGGACAATCTAATCTCATGCCTCTACACCTCCCTCTAACCATGCATTGTGCGAACTCTCCAAGCTTGTAGTCTTCACTGTTGAAAACTCTCTTCTTTTGTATGTGGTGGTTATGTCCATTGTATTTTCTTGGTCTTCTACATCCCCATCCCCACCACCCACCACCTCCCCCTCCCCCTCCCCATCCCCACCCACCTCCTCCTCCTCCTCCTCCTCCTCCACCACCACCACCACCACCTCCTCCGCCACCCCAACCCCATCCAAAAACCCCACCTCCACCTCCACCACCTCGATTATATTTATTCTTATTGTCGACTACTATGACTTGAGTGGCATTCGTTTGAGTTTGGTTAATATTGATAGAACTCTCTCCGTCAGCTCTCAGACCAGCAATGGCCATGGAGAGAAAGATGAAAACCCATAAACTTCTTGCTATTGGCATTTTCTTGGTGCATTCATATGTGGTAGGACAATCCCTTGGTTTTATAATCAACTTGAGTGGGTACAAAAACTGTTATTTGACAGCTAGACTTTGTCCCCCACATGTTTTAGTCATCTTGAAGCTAACATGTATTGGACCAAATTCTCAGAGAGAGAGAGAGAGAGAGGTAGCTTGGGGTGCACTTTGTCCCCCACCTACAATTGCAGGGACCGATTTACGCATGAAAGAAAAGTGCACTGTTCACTCATCAGACACGCCCACTGTTCTCAAAATATTCATATTTATTAGATTACACCTTGAATTATCACAGTCTAAGATTTTTAATGATCCAATGACAATGATTATAGATATTTTGAGACGAGAACATAAAGAAATTTGGAAATTAAAGGTTCCTTGTCTGGGGGACAAATAATCTCAATTTTGTGAGGACAAAAAAACAGAAGTTGAAAAATAAAGATACCCTTCTGTGAGAAGCAAAAGCATCAGAGTATGATCATAACAGATCGATACAAATCCAATGTAGCTCTCTGGAAATTCTTAAGCTTGAAGCTTTGATGCTTGGCTGGTTGGTTATGTATAATGAAATGAAATAGTTGAGCTCGAGACAAGGACTAAATGATGGCAACAAAAGTGAAAGGTTGTTCAGTATATCATAAGAGGCTGGCAAGTTGCAAGGATTATCACACCATATTGGAACTCAAGTACTTGTCTAAATTGCTCCACAACTCAGAAACTATATAAGCTATTCTAATAATCACATTATGAGTTCTAAAACAATCATATTTTTAAGTCCTACAAATTTCAAGCAACCAACCACACATTCAGAACAAACTAAATTCTGAGTAATTTAAGAGTCTTCAGCATTGCACTTTTTATATTTTAACTCACTAATACCTAAGGGGCCCATGGTCGATAATCTCCCAGAAGGGCACTCAAATGGCTGGCCCCTGCCTCCACAGTTTACATCACTCTTTTAAGTCACCCTTAAACTATATTTTGTTCTAAAATATTAATGAATTCTTACTTTAGCCCTTAACTTTTTGCTCCCAATTAGGTTATTGTTCCCAATTTGGCCTAATCCCTAACGTCTGTCAAAATTCTGATAAAAAAATATCATATTGCAGCCAAGTGATGCTACCTGGAAAAGCAATCCATTTTATCAAACCCATTCCCAATGACAACTAGTGAAAATAGGGTTAAAACTACTTTTCGACAGTCTTTTTTTACTACTTCCAGTGCAATTAAATGAGAGATAAGAGAAGCAAGTGTTCTATTATATATATTTAAACATGAGTGGAACGAGTCAATAACAGCAAGAAACAGATTCTGATAGATACATACAACAGATTACAGTAAAACCCAAGGAGCTGGAAAGTGCAGTGACAAAAAAAGAAGCACCTTCTGACAGCATCCCAACTCATTTAAACACTGCACTACTCAGACTTTGTGGTCCTGGGTTTGGCTTTCCTTGGTGGTGCAATCAGCATACTGCTTCACACGAGTTTGATTTGTTTCAAATATGAATGGCATTCCTTTTACCTGAAAGTGCCCCAATTGCAGTAACTAATACAGGATTCCACATATATTTTGCGTGAGATGATTATAACAATAAGTGAAAGAGTTAATTTGGAATAAGTAGTCTTGTAAGGGCATATGCATCCCTCATAACACCATAAAATTGATATATCATGTGTTGGGGCATTGCCGCACTAGTGACCTATTGCCTTAATTTTCTATGTATTTATAGTTGAGAGGAGGTGGCTATCACTATAATCTCTTCTAACTTTTTTGATTATAGTGAAAATCACAGTATCTGTGAACGTAGCCCTAGCTTGGGGTAAATCACATAGATTTCATGTTCTTTGTGTGTGCGTGTGATTTATCTTTCTTGTGTGTTGTCCTTATGTGTTTCGTGTTTTACTGATCTTGATTAGGTATCACGGATAGATTTCATGTTCTTTGTGTGTGCATGTGATTTATCTTTCTTGTGCGTTGTCCTTATGTGTTTCGTGTTTTACCGATCTTGATTAGGTATCACGGATGCCTAACAGTAAGGACATAGCTAGGCCATAAAAAAAGCTTGGCTTGGACGTCCCCCTATGGCATTCGAGTTGCCATTCTACCTCCCCAAGCTTATTTTGATCTTTATTTTGCCTTCTTGTTACATGACCATTTCTCTTTCACCCAGTTTTAATTATCTTGCAGCTGGGTCATTTCCCTTTCAAAAGTTAAAGCACTTCTTAAAGTGAACAATGAATGCAGGCATGGGAAAGATAATCCATAAGGTTTAACACCAAGACAACAGAGGACTGATGCTGATAATCTAGACATTCAGATTGTTTTTAATTTTAAGGGAAAAGAAATAATGTAATCACCAAAAACCAGGTAAGTCGAGCATTGAGAGGAGCAAGTCATCAAAAAGAGAAATCTATTTTGCACCTAGATTCGAGAAATTCAGCAAGTAGAGCAAATAAAATAAAAAATAAAATTGATTAGTCTAGTGTCCAAGGAAGGTAAAAACATACCTCAATCAAACAACTTGAAGTAAGGTTTATACTCTGTTTAGGTACTATTTCCTTGTTGTTTACGAAGATTGAACACTTGCCAAGGTTCTTCAGATAAAAAGATCCGCTTTGGTCCATCTTTATAATTGCCTAATAAATGCAATAAAAAATTATACTCACTTCAAGGTAGAGATCAATAGTATGCCCACCAGTTGGCTACCTAAATACTAAAAAGTATATAAAAATTATGTAATAAGCTAAAATGAACAACTAAAGCTGCATCCTTGTTGAAACAAAAGATTGCATTAAAATAGTAAAGGCACTAGGAAATTAGGAATTACATAAACTAAAATAGAAGGCAAGAATGAGAAAGTATGCAGATGCAGGGGCAACACAACATTGAAAAACTAGCCAAGTTTCAATGCAAATAATCCATTCAGGTAACATTAATCCACAACATCCATCCTGGAGAAGTTGCTCTCAAACATTTTGAATAGTAACATTATTAATAGAAAAATGTATCATAACTCATAAGAGGTATAAAGTTAAACAACACTCAGTTTAGTCTCCATTAGATGGAGGTCAGGGAGGGTTTAGATTGGGTACAGACTAGCCTTTGGCATAATTTGCACAAAGTCCTCAGGTTTGAACCTAACCACAAGATTAGTAGGCCAAGTTTAAACTACTGAACTAGTGTTCCCCATAACTCTTAGGGAATTTCAATATTTTCATATTAAGGATAACATATGATTATTTACGTACAGCAGTTAGTTTTGTCAGAGAAGATGTCTGATAAAAATGATGGGCCAGGCATACTATAATGTAATGATTCCAACATTATTGATAAATAATAAATGAAGAGAAAAAATAAGGCCATTCCATTTTGACAAAAGACCCACACCCAAGTTCCAGAGCACGAGGAGTCAACACCAGTATTTGAAGGCAACTGCATGAAAACCCACTCATTTTTCTTCATTTTTATTGCCCACTTTAAACTGAATCTGCTGAAGACATCAAATTAGTCTTCCTCATTCTATAACAATTGATAGATTTCAATTAACATCAAGAACCACCAACTTAATGAATTCAAGCCAATTTCAATAAACTTGATCCATTGAATAAGACCATCACAAATTTCAATCCTCATGCAGACACATCATGTTTGCATTTGGGAACCCGAAAACACATACGGACCAATTAAAACAAATCACGCCATTGTGGTAACTTGATTTAAGGACTCCAGTTTGTACAAATCTATTTTATCAAAGGGTAGGACCCTTGCTTTCAGGATAGATGTCAGACTGAACAGAGCTCAGAGGGAACTTTCATTTTCTCAGCCCCAGGTTACTACAGATATCATAGCCTTAAATGATTCTTCTTAGTGCCAACATGTGTTTATGAAGTGTGCTCAAAGGTGGTCAAAGAAAACCATACCTGCCGTCTAGAGATTTTATAAGCATACTCTTCTCTTCCCAAGTCTATGTCAACATCAAAATCTTCTGTTGATCTTCCAAGGAAAACCTAAGCATGCACAATTATATTCCATTAATAATGAAAGAATAATAAGCACAAAAAAAAAAAATACATATATATATATAACTTATAAGTTTGTTAATGCTGAAAATCCACCCAAATCATCCCTAAGATTTTATGAAAGCTACTCACTCTTTGGTTTCAAGATATCTTACCATGTGGTGGGTGCAAACAGCCTCCAATGTACTCAATTACATATTATGTAACATCTCTGTGTGTAAAGAAGAACTGGTCAATTTCTGACAGTTTTAATACGCCCCAAGCTTCTTCAAAGTTTTATGATGCTCCAGTTTAATCTTTAAATTACTTTCATTATTTCATCAATCAAACATAAACCCAAAACAATAGTTCAAACCATGAACTACATACAGCTTAATAAATGCAGCCACCTGGCCTTATGTTGAAGAAAAGGATAAGATGAGGATTGCAGATTCTTGCAGCCAACCCAAATAACTTGGGTAAAATTACCTCAGATTTCTTGATATAAAACTTAGAATGGCGGCCATACAAAACAGCCAATGCTCCTTGAGATGCAATGAGTCTCTGCATACAAGAGTGAGCAGCCTGCTCAAGCCTTATGATTGCCCTCTTACTGTCCTCATGCTGATATCTTGAGACTGCAGATGGAGTCAACGATTATAAGTGATGGACAAAGAAGCAATAAACGAGATTTTACACACAACAAATTGAAGGATTCCAATGTGAATCTTGTGGCAGCAAGCTTTATTGTAAAGTATTAAAACAGCAAATCCACAAATCTACGTATTTGCACATTCTGTCTCACAACACACAATGTAATTAATCCAATAACATATCTGAATTCCACCTAATTATGTGATAACAGGATCGGCAAAAAACAGACATATAAGGTGACTCACATGGAAAGTCCATATTATATTTGTTGTGCACTAAATACAAACCACCAATATTTAACAAAACATTAACCACATTGAAAACCTGTGGTTACATTTCCATAAACGTCCTACAAAAATAAAGAGTGATACAATTGAAATGAATTCCAACATCATCACATGTACCTACAGGTTCTGCACTAGTAACTACAAACAACAAACAGGGAAAGCATTTACTAAATCACATAAAAACTTCAAATGATTATCAAACTACCACGGTAGAACATTTAAGGTTAACAGGAAAAACCATTAATGAACAATGGGACATGCAATGAATCAAATGCAAAAATATGCTAGGAATTACCTTTCCTGCTGGAATATAAATCCTGGTCATCTGGACTCAAATCCATACTAAGTATCTGCAAGAAAACGTCAGGGAAGCACAGGAAGCTATGACAAATGAATCAAAGAGAAAAAATAATAATGTCAAGCTAACAGGGCAATATTTTAAGATTTATACCATTGCTTCAACATCAGAAAAATGGGGTATGTCACCATCATTCTCTAAATGAAGTTGTTCTTGATCTGTTGATGAATGGTTTACAAACAGTTCTCCAGAGCTCAATTCTGCAGGTAATGCTTGCTGATTTTGAATTGTTGTTGAATTTACTTCCTGTTTAATGCTGATAGCTTTTCCCTGAGGATAGCTCAAAGGGCAATCAAAACCAGGAGCTGGCTTCTCTACATAATAATCAGCATTATAATTCAGATGCTTTGACTGTTCAATATCTGTAGCCTCATCTTTCAGAGTTGCAGAAGGGAAAGGGGTTGTACTCACATTTGCTACACTGATTTTACTTGAACCTTGACAAGCAGTACTTGACACCTGAAATGGCAAATACGAGCTGTCATTGTTTGACAACTCAAATTTAACCCCACGATCACCAACTACATGACTTAGACCCATTTCTGGTACCATCTGCGATCCTCTCATCCGGGGGGGAAAGTGACACTGTTCTCTCTTCATTAGGTTCAGGCAACCTGCATTTGCTTTCTGGTGATCTGAGAAGCCCTTCACAAATGAGGAAGTTGGATTATTAGCTTCATGAAATTTCAATTGTGTTGGAGATGAAAGAGAGGACGACGGCATCTGATTGGGTAGAAAAACGTCATCATTGCTCGGAATTTCAGTTTCTTCAGTGTTCAATGTGCAGCAAATTACTCCATTGCGCATTTCAGGGAATTCAGTATTCACAGCTGATGCACATGGCAGCATTTGGGACCTGGAATTGCAAACTGCATATCCATCACCATAATGAGACTGCCCCATGTCATCTAATTCTTCACAATGTTCACCACCAGAAGTTCCAAGATAATTATCTGGAGCCACTGCTACTTCAGTTGCAGCAATATTAGGGATGTCCCCATTAGAAGAATCCAACAAAAGGGAGCTGAAGCCATCGATATAAGACTTTTCAATTCCATCTTTTCCATCGGCATTCATGAAGAGAAGCTCCTCCTCATTTGTAAAATTCATTAGTGTATTGCACAACTCTGCCAAATAATCATTTGGGCTGGAAGTTGAATTCTTTGAGTTGTCACATGGCATTTGATCTTTCTGCTTGCAATCCATGTGGACAACATCATATCCTGAAGTATTGGCCTTATCCATATTACCATCTTTAGGAAGTGCAAATGTATCCTCCATGTCATGTTCATTCACTCTCAGGTGAACATCAGGAATAGTAAGGGCCGAAACACCCTCACATGTTCTCCAGATTGGAATCGGGGGCAGTGGAGAAGCATACCCCAAGTTGTGTAATGATGCGCCACAATCTGAGATTGGTGAATTAAATACCTGGCTTCCTCCAAATTCGGAGTGCAAATTTTCCCTATTACCAATGCTTTCAAACAGGTTAGAGACTGGCACTTTTGGTTGACCTAATTCCTCAAAACCTGAACAACTCATAGCAAGAGGACCATTCTCTCCAATATTACAAGGAATTCGTTCAAGCATATTATTGTGCGCCATGCGAAGATCCTCTTCAACTGGATTGTGGAATCTTGTATAAAATGCATCGACAGTAACACCAACATTAGCAGAAGCAATATTACCTGCTCCAAATTCTGGAAAGGAACAGCATGTCATATCAAGATTTGAGTCCTCTAATCCAAAATTATTTGAGATTGGATCTCCAAGAATGGAATTTGCAGAAGGTTGATCTCCATTTCCAAAACAATTATTATGCCCAGGCTCAACAACAAAATTCAGATCCATCGAGTCAAATGGCTCATTGCAAATTCTTTTACGCATTGAATAGTAACAATTACGGACACTTTCAGCTTTTCTCTTCCCAGAAACACACTTGACTTCTTTTGAGTTTTCAAATCTATTAGGTTTTGATGGAAGAGATGAAGCAGCGCGCTCAAACTCAATCATGTGAGCAGATGCTTCTGCAGAAATAACTGGATCATAGAGAAGAGCATCCCAGCGATTTTTTAGTTCATGAACAGTAAATCTCTGAGAAAATTGCACTGCACCTTTAGCAAGTGATTCCAAGGAAGCACCAGCCTGGAAGCAGAAGATCAAAAGAGAGAAATTCCAATGAGAATTTCAAAGCAGCAATAAATCATGAAGAATGCCAATTGCTTTTACTAGTACACAGTTTGACAGCAGTGGTCCAAAAGGATCAGAAGTGATAACTGACAAACTATCTGTAATACTGAAGTTTTTGCAATAAGAATAAAGTCGTTGATAGGCATGAAGGTTCAACGAGAAAGAAAAAAAAAAGGAAATAAATACCCATCAGCTTCTTCTTAACCAGTCTTCATAAGACCTTGCAATCCAAACAGCTTGACCAGATTCAAAAGACTAAACGGTACCACAATAAAATTAACAATTGAACTGTTGTTACATAACGGTCATGAAAATTCAACCTGGTGGTCATTACATAATATAATGGCCAGGTTTTAACATCAGTTGTTACATAATGCTCATGAAAAAAGTGTGAGATTTCACAAGTATAAACCCAGTTATGGAGCCGTAATGGTCCATAAAGTGTGCCAGTATAGACTCATAGCAGGTGGGTTGGCTTGATACTGTGGAAGAACAAGAAGATAGGGGAGAAGTATCCAAGGATCTCAATGAAAGAGAGAAATGATGCACTGATAGATTCCAAAGGTCTAAAGCATTTTCTGTACCTAGGTGGATGAAGTTGTTGATCAATCTCAATTTCCTGCAAGCCGAACAGTTTGATCATGAAAGACGATAACATAAATACATAGTATTTCTTCAAGAAATCCCCTGACTATTTTCTTTCAACAATTTTGGTTGTGTGCAAATTTATCCTTTCAACAGATATTGTTAGTTTGATATGCATTGTTGGGTCATTTCCTAATAGCTTAAACTTTTGGATTAGTGGTGATCTAATATGGTACAGAGCTCTAGTTCCAGCTTAGGATAAAAGTTTGCAATTTCACAAATTCGCTTAGCATAGCCTGTACATGACCCTGTTAAGGGTTTGACATTGTTCAAAACAAGACAAATTGAGCAAGAATGACACCTGCCTTACAGGTACTCGAGCAACTAGTTTGAAGGAATATAAAGCAAAATCCTAAGAGGTGCACTCGACGCATGCCTAATAATTGGTCAAGTGGGCTTGCATATTTTGAAAATCGTGCCAAATTGTTTTTCTATTCAAAGGGTATTTTAAATCTACATCTACAAAAACAATTATGTCAGGAAAACCTAGTCCATCCATATATATTCGAAGAAGAATACTTGTTTTGGCTAAATGATTTGGAATTGATTTGCAAAAAACCTCAGCGTTTTGAAAAAAAAAAAAAAAAAACACTTCATAGCACTTAGTTCATCCTTTGTGCATCGATAGATCTTGCTGAGTGGCCAACTATAATTAGGGTTGCATGGTAGTGAAATAAGACGAGGTTGACAAAGGTATCCAAGCAACTAATTACTGGAGTTCGAGCTTGCAAGCTTGGAGAGTAGCAGTCAAGGCTAAACGCATCCAAGATTGAGTTTGTAGGTCCTTTTATTCAGTCTTGTACTTAAATTTAGTAGATTGTTTCTTTCAGCAGGGAGTCCCACTGGCCCATAGTTTTAATCAGTGAGGATCATTATTCCCAGTAGTTTTTCACGCAGATTGTTGTGTTGCTTTTCTACTTTATTGCTACGATATTGTGTGGATGATTATCATATGTTTGATTGCATATCTTGTGGATGATTAGTACACTTGGTAAATTTAAAATGGGTAATCAGTTTAGAGTGTTTGGCCTATCCACCCTGCTCTAGGTATAAATGTGTCCTCCTCTTGAACCCAATTCCAACTATATCAATTTGATTTCCAAATCCATGCTATTTTGATTTTTCAAATCGACACCCCAACTCCATAAACTGACACAAACATTAACGATACCCTCCTAAATGACATTCCAAAAATATAATGTATCTTCACAAAATGCCAATCAATGAAGATACTGATACACTTAAAAAACACTCCAAGACATACAGGGAGACGACAATCCGTCAGATAAACTTTAAAACACTCCAAGATATACAAGAGATGAGGATCCAACAATCCTGCTCCTGCCTCACACTCTCAACACGCGGAAGACAAATACAGATGAAGCTACCATTTTGTCTAAACTACAAAAAGTATAAATCCTAGTAATCAGTTAAGGGAATCTCATAATCAGATAAACATTCCAAAACCCAAAATTTAAAAGGGAAATTTACTATTCAATGGTGATGGGGCCAGTATATCTCTCGTTTGTTTCCAATTGTGTCTCGGTTTTTCTCTATGAAAGTGGGTGATGGGGCTAGTATACGATTTTGGGAGGATGTTTGGGGTGGGAGATTCATCTTTTGACGAAGCTTTTCCACTTTTATATCGATTGGTTCATTCTCGAAATGTTTCAATTGCGTCGATGACATGTTCTCATGTGGCACCAATATCTTGGAATTTCAATTTCCTTAGGAATCTAAGTGATAGGGAGTCTCTTGAGTTGACATCTTTGTTGACATTGATTGGTGGGGGTTTCCTTAGCGTTATCTCCCGATAAAAGGGTATGGAATATCAGCTCTTCAAGGGTCTTTTTTTGTAAATCCTTGTTCGACAATCTCATTGATAAGTCCTCCGTTCCTTTGTTTTCTCTTCATATGAAAATCTGGAAAGCGGGGGTGTCCCTCATAAAGTGAAATTTTTCATGTGGTCCTTAGCTCATAGAGGTTTCATGACCAATGACCTTTTCCAAAGGAGAAGGCCATATCACTATCTTTGCCTTCAACGGTGCGTGATGTGCAAGAGGAGGTTCGGAATCAGCGGATCATCTCTTTCTTCATTGCTCGGTGGCTATTCAGTTATGACAGCGTCTATTTGGCTTGTGTGATGTTAAATGGGTTGCTCCACGGGATTGCACACATATGCTTCTTGTTAAGTTTAATGCATTCGGTGGCTCTAAGAGAGCCAAGACATTATGGTCTTGTATTGTTGTGTGCTATTTTCTGGATTATATGGCTGGAGAGAAATTCACGGATCTTTGATGGAAAGGAAGCTGATACAGGTTCTTTGGTCGGATAGGGCTAGATTTTTGGGCATCTTTTTGGGCTTTTGTGTCTCCTCCTTTTAAGGGAATTCCACTTTTTCTTGATTTCTAGGGATTGAGCTGTTGTTTGCAACCCCTAGTGATTGGGTTTGCTTGCTTTCTCTTATTTTTGTTGGCTGTTTTTTATTTTGATTAGGTTCCTTTTCACTGTATGAGGACTTCTTGTCCTCCAAACTTTCTTCTTTAATAAATTTTGTTGTTGATTTTCAAAAAAAAAAAAAAAAATTACAAATGGAAAGGTTTAAATTTTTAATTATTAATGTTCATGAAGTTTATCACTTATCTGAAATTATTTTTAAAAACCTACACTGAATTGTAATTGACCCAATTTAAAATAGTCAAACACAACAATTCGTTACACAGAAATTTCCATACATCCTCATTAAATATCTGTCAGACTCAGACCAGAAAACGTTTACGCCAAACTCAAGCTTCAGGCCCTTATGGAACTCAATAATCACAAGTTTTGATAAACAGAAATTCAAGCAAAAAACAATCAACATGAACAATACAAGTAAAACACATCGAAATGTCGAATTTATTCTGTTATTTAGCGAAGCAGAACAACTTATACAACCCAAATTCAGAAAATAAAAATCCTCAAACCCGAATTCGGAAAATTGGGTATTGTAACAGAGCAACAATATTTACACAAATTCTCCAAAAGGAAACGCATTGATGTCGAATGCAAGAAATTACCTCCACAGCGTTCTTGAGCAAGAAGTCGTCTTCAGGAATCCAAGGACAGACAGGAGCAAGAGCACCCATGTCTGCAACACACACAGACACTCTCTCTCTCTCTCTCTCTCTCTCTCTCTCTAGTAGCACCGGTTTCTCTCTCTACACACTGTTGCTTTTTTTTTCCTTCACTTTCTCTCTCTAACTGTGAGAGAGAGACATGGAAATAACCTGAAAAGGAAGGAAAGAGAGTGATGGTGATGGTGATGGTGATGGTGATGGTGATGGCGGGGGTAGAGGAGGGAGGAGGAGGGTGGGTCACACACAGAGAAAGAGAAGACCTAGATTGGTGTGTGCATACTTGGCGGAAAATCAGAATTGGGTTTTGAAACGTGGACAACAATCCGGTTCGACAATTACATATGGGTGACTACTGGATTTCACAGATGGTCCGTGAAATCGATGTCAAGGTCCAGCCACGTGCGATGCGACTAATTCCGATCATATAATACCCCTTCCGGTCCATGTTTTGATATAAGGGTAAATTACACGTACGCCAATATATTGTCTATTTAATACAAGATTTCTTTTTAACGTTTAATAAATTATATTTATTTTTTATTAATTTAAATAACATATTTATTCCTTAACTTTTTATACATATAAAATAATAAAATAATATTAATATTTTATTCATATCATTTCAAGATAAATAACAATCATTTTATTTGGTTTAATTCACACAAAAAATTAAATTTCTTTATTTTTTATATTTTATATTTTTACTAATTTTTTATATTTTCAGTAATTGTTTTTATTTTTTAGATACACCTAATTTAAATATACTTAAGAAGTATAATATTTTGTAATTTTTTTTAAATTCACCAAATATAAAAAAATATAAAAATACAAAAATTCAAGAAAATACTGTAATAAATGTGAATGATAATATTTAGTAATACGGTAATGTGGGTGACTAGACGAGAAAGAAAAATGATGGTCGAAATAAAAATTCTATTCATATATAAATATTTATACAAAAAATATCATAAAAATATTGTGATAGTGATATTGTTGTAAATATAAATTATGGTTATGGATATTTTGTTTAAAGTGAAAGGTCACCATTAAGCTATGTCATTGTATTCGAAAATTTTATATAAATTTTATGTTTGTATATCATCACTCAATAAAAATATGTTTAGATAAATTAATGATAAAAAGTTATAGGAATGCAGTCATGATAAGAAGAAAAAAAAATAGTATAAAAATGATAAAAAAATTATTTAAAAATTTTAAAACATGAGATTAGCTATTCAGGAGAATCTTATTAAATAGAAATTTTAGTGGTGTTCAGTGTAATTTAACCTTTATATAAATGGAGTTGATGGTTCATACTTGTGATTATCATTAGTTGATATTCTTTCAGCTGACTACTACTGACTTTTCCTTTGAACTGTCTACGGAATTTTTGTTTTTGTTTTTTGTCTTTTCATTTAATTTGTTTTGAAGTACTTCAGTTAAACGTTGAGTCATGTATTGAATTTATGGCACTTTATTTTGATCAAATTGTTTTTTTCTTTCATTTTTTTATTTTATTTTTATAAATGGTAGTATGACTCACAGCTGGAAGTGGTAGAATCCGTATGTCATTCATGGAGCATTTAACAGCTTGCACATTTGTAGAATCCGTATGTCATTCATGGAGCATGCTATAACAGCTGATGTGCTATAGATCAATATTTATAATTTAACATGAATGAGCCTCTGTTTGGGAAGTAAGTTAGTTTTTTAGCTTTTTGATTTTTTGGCTATTTTAACCTGGGGCTAAAAAGTTTGATTTGGAATGACTTTTTGACTTTTTAACTTTTTGGTGAGGTGGTTTCATGTAAATTACAAAACTGCCTTCTACTATTTTTGTAGAATGGACCTCATTGCCTCTTTTGTCCTCCACGTCGGATTAGTCCTGAATGGACCGATTTTTTTTTAATTTTTTTTTTGGTACATGGTTTTTCAAGGGTTTTTTATTTTGATTTTGATTTAATTTTAATTTTTTTTCATTTTCTATAAAATGATAAAAAGTGGGTTTTATTTTATTATCCTGTATATTTTAATTTTTTTTTTTTTTTTTGCAAATGGTTTTTCATGTGTTTTTGTATTTTAATTTTAATTTTAAAAAAAAAAAATAATAATACTAATTTTAATTTTAAATTATAATTTTAAAATAATAATAATAATTTTAATTTAATTTTAAATTTGAATTTTAAAATAATAAGTAATGCTAATAATTTTAATTTTAGTTTTATTTTATTGTCTTGTGTATTTTAATTTTTTTAATTTTATTTTCAAAATGATTTTCATGTTATATTTATTTGTAATTACGTGGCGAATGGTAAATTTAAGTTTTTACTTTTTTTTTTATAAATATTTTTGAATGAGGCGTATTTTTGTCCTTATTTTTTTTTAATTTACGTTTTTGTCATTTTTTTATTTGTACACATTAATTTTTTTATTTATTTGTAAATTACGTGGCAAATGGTAATTTCTGTTTTTTGATTTTTTTTCCTTTTTTTTTGGAGGAGGCTATTTTTGTCATTTTTTTTAATTTACGTTTCTATAATTTTTTATTATTGTATACATTAATTTGTTTTTATATTTTCGAAATGGATTTTCATGTGTTTTATTTATTTGTAAATTACGTGGCAACCGGTAATTTTAAGTTTTTTTAAGTTTAAGTTTTTTTTATTATTTTCAGTTTTTTTTTAAATTACGTTGCGAGGGTTTCATGCTTTTTTATTATTTTGTTGTCCTACGTATTTTAATTAATTTAATTTTAATTTATTTTTAAATATTTAATTTTAATTTTAATTTCATTTTATTTTAATTTTAATTTTTATTTAATTTTAATTTTAATTTTTATTTTAATTTTTATTTTAAATATTTAAATAATGTAAATAATCTACAAAATTGAATAAATAAAAAATTAAATAAATATTCAAAAAATTTAAATCGTAAAATTTAAATAATTTAAATATTCAAAAAATTATTTTAACAAAAAAATTTAAATAATTTAAATATTCAAAAAATTTAAATAATTTAAAATGTTAATATTTTAAATTTAAAAACAACTCTACACTCAAATTGTAACCAAACACATAAAATAAAACTCAAGTAATAAATTGTTTTTAAAACTCATAACCAAACACATAACTTGAAACTCCATACTACTTTCACAACTCTACACTCAAATCATAACCAAATACATAACAAAAAATTGAAATATTTAAAACTATTTTTATGAAATTAGAGTTTGAATTTATTTTTATAAAATATTTTTAACAAAAGAACAAAAAAATGTTTTTAATTTTTGTTTTTTCAACTTTCTTTTGTTTTTTCTGGGAAAATGTGTTTTTTTGAGATTTTTTTTTTTGTGTGCTGCCGCATGCCCTCTTTCATGAGGGGTAGTTTCGTAAATTTCCCTTAGCGTTTCTTCTTGCCAAGCACTGTGGCTTTTTGTCCTTTAGTGCTAAATAAGCCTCTTTAGCCTCCACCAACCTTCCCAAACGATGCCTGAGTGAGTATTTTATAATTTTAAATTATAATATTATAATTTATATTAATTGATATAATAATTAATGTGTATAATAATATTATTTTTCTTACCACAAGGCACTAAAAGTGAGAGAATTTCACATAGTAAATAAAATATATTGAATCCGCTATTTTATATTTGATGATAAGAAAGTTGGATTAATCCACCCGCTTATTGCATTTGGTGGGCCACATCAGTAAAGACTTATGCTTACTGGAGCTAAACATCTTAAACATAATGCTCATCTTGTTTGTTATAGAAAAGGAAATTATTTAGTTATGGTCTACTTCCGGGTTAAAGTTTTGGTAGTTGTAACATGTCGTTGACAATGACAGACTCTTATCACGAGTGAAAATTAGTTGAGGTGCGTGCTAAATTAGCCCAAACATCTCTAAGAAATCCAAAAAAAAGGAAATTATTCATATCTCTATATGGGTATAGCTTCTCTTCAATAAATAATAACTAATAAATAAATAAAATACCGTCAATCAATTATTTGGGACAGGTAGCTTCACTTGTTTATCTTATAAATTTATGTACGTAAATTATTTGTGGAATGAAAAAAAAGATAATAATAATTTGATTTGATAATTATAGTTATATATTTTTCATTATATTTATTTTCAAAAATAATATAATTTTAAATCATATTTATTGTTTATTTTTTTAAAAATAAATATAATAAAATATGGTGATTATAATTATCAAATTAATTTAAATTTCTTTTTGTAAATGACATGAATGCAGAGGCTTATAAAACGTACGATTAGGACCGTCACAGTGGGTTCATGATAAACTACGGGCGCACCAGCCCCCTCTGTCCACCATTGTATAGGCCCAAGCTGGAAGATCTAGTAGGAAAATTAAAAACATCTTGAATGTCAATGTCATGTATGACGAATAAAAAATTACAACACACGTTAAATGAAATTTTTGGGAGTTATGCTTATGGGAGTTACTCAAGATTTGTCTGATCTATGTAGAGAGATTCTTTGGCCTATTTTGGGAAGTGGGTTATAATCCACTTTCCAGATGATAATCCACTTTCTCTCTCACAAAAAAATTACTTATAAGTAGCTTTTCACCAAAAAACTGATTATAATCATCTTTTCAAAATAACCCTTTGTATGAGTCTTGAGATTAATTAAGGTATGAGTAAATCCAGTCATTATAAAAATAAAAAATAAAAAAATGAAAAAGAAAAAAAAGGAGATAACCAATTTCCTTTCTCTTGGTGACAATCTTTATAATAGAATAGATAAGTTTTTTCTAAAAAAAAATGTCATATGTGATATAATTGAGAATTAAGATTGAATAAATTAAACGATTATAAATATATATATATATATATATTCTATGGATAATAATTGAATTAGGGGAAAATCGGTCTAAGATCCCTATCCAACTTTTAGTAATGGATTAGGTCCACAATCTGTTCTTTTGTAGTCTAAGGTCCCTCACCCATCCCTCTCCATCCACGTCGATTTTAGTCCCCGATCTGCGAAGCCCACGAAGTCCCGATCAGATCCTCGTTCTCCTCTTCCAGATCTGTGGTCGTCTACTCCGTTGCCGTCGCCTCTGTTGAGGATGAGGCTGGCAGTTGGATTGAATTGAAGATCATTTTTCAACTCGCCGGACCGGCGGTGATGGTGTATTTTGATCAACAACGCCATGTCGATGTCGACCCGCATCTTCTCCGGCCACCTTGGAGCTGGGTTTGGTGTTCTCTATGGCCCGTGTGTGCCGCCTCCTCTCTTCCCCCCGTTTGTGATGTGTCCTAGATCCTGTATCAAACCCCCCCCCGTGTCTATGGTCAATCGTGTGGATGTCTATCTCCCTTCTCCACCGATTGGCCCCTAGGGAGAGAGAGATAAGAGAGAGTCTGGGTGTGGGTGTTCCAATCTGCATGTGCTGTGTGTCTCCCTGCCTGCATGTGTGTGCATAGCCGTGTGCATGTAAGAGGAGAGTCAGTCGGCTC